>JAIMZG010000539.1:0-60108 GCA_020466075.1 Colletotrichum coccodes
AAAAAAAAAAAAGAAAGAGAGATAAACAGAAAAGTGGGAAGGACGTCTCGTACCTTGAGTGACCTTGAAGGAAGCGCGAGGAACGACAGCGTTGGAAGTGAAGGCAGAGCCGCTCCACTGCGTTCACGGTCAGCTCTGGGTTCGGCATTTCTAGCGTGCGGCACTGTTGCTCTTTACCTTCTGGCAGTCTATGCAGTGGCACAATGCAGTGGCTTGGGGGTCATCTTCACGTTATTCGTCAGTCGTGTTCTCGGATCGAGTTTCGGAAGAGAAGCATCTCCCAAGAGCCCTTCCGACTTACCACTCTCATACTTGATCGCCTTGCACATGCAGCTTCCCTTGAGACCCATCTTGCACCTTGATATCCAATGTTGCGAACTGAGTTGAAGGGGTAATATTCCGATATGGTTGACGGAGGGAAAAGCGTTTCGAACACAAATACGACGGATTCGAGAGACGTCTCATCACCGCTTATATACGTGTTTGAGAGTTTCGGCTAGCGTTAGGACCGGCAACAAGGAAGTTGCCCCCCTCTCTACCGTGATACACGCCACAAGAGATGGAGTTTGGTGCGGGGTCTGGCCTAGTTCCATAGGCCTTTTGATCTATTCCCCGCGGGCCAAGCTAGGATTCAGGCGAATCAAAGCTCCCAGCATCCCCACTCCGGCTTACATATCATGACCATTCCTGTGGGCAATGCTGTCATTTGAAGGGCGTAAACAGGTGACAATGTTCGAATCGTTTTGCGGATCTCTGAAGGATTCTGCTTTGAGAGATTTATCATGTCTCACAACATGATTAGGAAGTGCCGTATGGTATCCACGCCTTGAATCCTGTCATGTCTGGGGCCAGCCCCTGCGTGCGGATGTCAAAAGTCCGCAACGACGATGGCATGAATTCGAAGACCCAACGGTGGCGAACACGTGAGATGAGACTATGGTGTCTCAACCCGACATACGCATAAAAGGTGCTCTTGGTTCATTTGCAATATCGACGAGATACCTCGGACGGCATTTGGTGCGGGGGCTCACTCATCCACGGAGGCGATATAGGATTGTTAGGCATGGGCTGATGGGCCTGGTGACTTTGAAGGTATCTATCCCAGGCACAAAGACGGATTGTACACTATTACAACACCTAGCAGAATCTATGCTATGGTACAGAGGTTAGAAGCAGTAATTGCTGCCCAGGGCTGGTACACTAAATACTAGGCTAAAAGGAATCAACTCTCAGTCAATTATCTATTGATTCATGTAATTATTTTTAGCTTCTAGTATAAGTTGCTATTGTTATAAGAAGTCGAAGATGCTGATTTTAGTGCAATATCCGGCCTCGATTTGGGGGTGTTGCGCCACTTCTGCTGACCCACTGTACGCCAGCCAAATCCGAGAAAATCAAGACAAAGGAGGCCGCGTGACAGGAAAAGAAGATGACGCCGTCTGACTAGATCTCGCTATTGGCGAGAAAAGACTCGGCAGACGATGGGAGTGGAAAAGTCATCGGGAGACTGAAGACGAGCCCCAGTGTTGAGCTGTCTAATGGCGAGCCGTGTATGCTCCGAAGAGGGGCTGGGCCGGTCACACAATGGCAATCGGAATGCCGTCTATCCAGTTCATATCGGTAAAGATAAAGCGCACGGGAGGGGGAGGGTCAGAGACTGATACGTAGGACGCACGGGGACACCTTGAAGAGGAATTGGCTTCTGAACTCATGTAATTTCTCCGTCATTAGAAAACAACTATCACCAGTGGTATCGAACGCCAGATATTTTCCATCAAATCATTACAAGTACAGGCCCTTACTCAGAGGGCGTAGTTCTCGGTATGCAAGTAAATCTCCTCCAACATGTCGTCACCCCAAATCGCCGCCTGTAGTCGCGCAACTGTGTTCGCAACGCCGACACGCATGGCAGGCGGTCCGCACACGAACACGGCCGTCCGACGGCCGAGTATACCTCTCCCATCGGCACCTCCTGTGGCCCATTCCTTGAGCATGTACCCAAGATCCGGCCGACCATACTCGACACTCCAACCACCATCGATCTGGTGCGGGACCGGAAAGGCGAAGCGCATAAGGCTCTTCTGGAATTCGGTCGGGGTCTCGGGAAACCCAAAGTCGAAGCCTGATGGTGGGCCGAACGTGCTGGTTGGACGAGGCTGGCCGGCGCCAGGAAGGTTGGTGGTCCGCAAATGTGCCAACTCGGGCGGCCGCACGGGAAGGTCTGAGTTCCGCGGACTTGTCTCGGGGACCTTCCGGGGCGATGCCGGTGCGTAGTTGAAATGAGGCGCCTCGCCCTTGGTGTTGATTGGAGGGAAGTGGAACTCGCGCTTCTTCGCGTCTCTGTCCTCCTCCTCGGAGTACTCGCGGCCCTCGAGTTTCCGTAATGACTCTTCTTGGGCAGAGTACCGATGCGAAGGCGGCGGTCCTGGTGGTGGGGGTGGGTATTGGTGAGGCTGTAGGTACTTCTGTTGAGGCAGGGCCGTGATCCTGTCCTCCTGCTCGGCACGCAACTCTTGCTCGCGTTCCGGGTCACCTTGCGCCACAGACTGGATAAGCGCGGAGTTGCGCTTCGATGCGATGCCCGCCACAAAACCATCCAGTTTGTCGTGGAACAGATGGCTCAAAGCTCGAGGCGCGGTGCGGTCTGCACCTTCCATCATCATGGCTCGGTTGCGCACTGCCGACGTGACAAAGAACTTGCAGGTGACGCTCTCTGGAGGCGCAGATTCGCGGCAGATCCGGAGCTCTTCGCGGAACCAATCCATTGCCTCGAGTTTCTTGAGAGCCCATACCACGACCACCTTCCTCGTGATGGCCTTGCCATCGCGCATTCGCTTGATTAGGTTAAGCAACTGCGACATTAACGCCGTGATGCCGCTACCGCCTGCAATTAGAATACAGGTGTCAAAGGCAGCGAGGTCTCTTCGCATGCCTCCGTATGGTCCGTCCAAGAACGCACGATAGGTGTGGAATGGCCCCTTCTCGATGGCCATGTCAAGGACCTTCCGGGTAAAGCCACCGTATGGCTTGAAAACCAGGATGCAGTCTCGATACTGCTCGCCGTACTCCGAGGGGAAATCCTCGCTGCAGAGTGACGAGATGGTGAAGGGGTGGTTGTCGAAGAATGAGACGCCTGGCATACGGAGATAGACGTATTGACCAGGCTTCCACCGCATCTGCGTTGGAATAGTAATCTTGATGGCGTTCTCTGCAAGAAGGCTGATGGCTGCTTCGTCGCCGACCATGAAGCTCAATCGCCACGGCCTCGTCCAGTTCAGATTGACGAGGCGGATAAGGTAGCAGAGAACCCATATACCAATCGTTGCCCAGAGGTAGTCCCAAGACGCCAGGTAATTCTTGGTGTGCCAGAACAAGAGGCCAACATACACCATTCCAACCGGGACGTGGAGCATGACAAAGAGCTCGTACGCGATGCGGCGGATGAACGGCAGAGACGCAACGCAAAGCCATACCAGGGGAACGAGGCAGGCGATGCCGGTGCCGTAGATGACACCGCTCCCGCCGTCGAAGAGGCGAGAAAAGACGTCCATGCCACCGTCGTCCCAGACGGGTTGGACGTAGAAAGGGATGGTGTGCACCAAGGACAAGAACAGGCAAAGGTAGCCCGCCCATCGGTGAAAGACGTTGAGCCGCTCGGGTCCAATACCGATGAGAATAGACATGACGTTGGCCTTCATGCTCGTCACGATGATCCAGGGCGTGAGGGCGACGGCAATCATGCCAGCTCTGATGGCGACAGGCGGGGACCCGAATTGGATGCTTTGCCAGTAAAGCGGTTGTTGGAGGAAGCAATAGAGCGTCACAAATGCCAGGGCAACGAGACCACATGTAATGACAGCCAGGGAGGAGAACGTGAATCGGTGGCTGCCCCAAACGAAGTCAGGGATAGGTCGGTAAAAGACCCAGCGGAAGAGGGCCAGGGTGTCATTGACGAAGCCAACGGAGGAGAAATGAGCCCGTGGCTTGAACTGCTTCTCTCCCAGTCCTTCAGAGTCGGGAAAGAAATGTTGCGCCTGCCCCGTGTGCACTGCGTGGGCGTAATCGGGATCGGTGTTGTACAAGTTGGCATAGTATTCCTCCACTTCCTGCTTGTAAATGGCTTGCCGGATCTTGTCCTGCCAGAAATGCCAGAACCGCATGAGGAGGACTGTCCCCATGAGAGCCAGGGCGAAGTAGGTCCACCCCATTCCATACTTCCCTGACTTGTCCCACGGATCCACGGTAAGAGCCTCAATTAAGCCGGGTGGACTGTCAGGCTTCGGAGTGATGGCGATGCGCTTGGCAAGTTGCGCCGCCGTCCTGCTGGCAGCGTCTGCCATATCGCGGATGCGAGTAGCCATTGTTGGAAAGAGGATGAAGCTCGAGTAAAGCTGCGCAGTGAAGCGGCTGCGCGCAGAACATTAACGGTTATGTCGACATACGGAGCGGGTGCCAATGTCTACTAGCTAGACGCAGTAAAGGTCGTGTAGCAGTCGCGCTTTGCCGGCGACCTTGTGCTCGCTGTGGAAGCTCGTCTGGGTCGAGTCGGTTCGTCGTGTAATGAAGTTTTCGTAAACACCACAGGATGACCACGTTGAGGAAATGTCAGATCCCTCGAGGCGGGGTCGTGAACAGCAGAGGCTATGCTGCGACGGTGTAACGACAGATGGGGCAAAAAGTGAGCAGGAGCGTGCCAATCCGCGGGCTCGGGGCGCCACCAGGGGATATATGGCAGTGAGATCGGAGACGCTCCGAAGTGGAGAGGACCCAGTGGCTCAGTCCAAGGGTGTGGGCGGCGTGTTGAGCACGAAAGGTTGACAGTTCCGTCACGCTGCTGACAGATCCGGTCGAGAAGGGTACTCAATCAAGAGCGTGGTGGCATTATGCGGATGTATAGGACGCGTGATAAGGCGGCGAATGTGCCATGTGGAGGGTTCAACTGGCTGCGGCCTCGATGGGGTCGTGCAATCAAAGGCCAGAAGAGGGACAAAGGGCTTCTATGGCTCGGATGGTAGAATGTCAATGGCACCAGGCCCAGCGGCTGGCCGTACTTTAATATTGGCTGGCCACGATTCTGGCCGTTCCCCGCCGCCGAATGTCACACAATGCAGGCCGATGCGTGGGCGCTAGAGGTGTGGATGCCATGCAGGAGAACGCTGCAAGCTGCAAGCTCTTGGACAAAGGTACGGCCGTGTGCTCGGCAGACAACTATCGAAGATGGTGACCAGGGGGGTCAGAGGCGGGATGGATGCGTTGGTTCCGGCGCCGTGACTGCGATCAGCGGGAGATAAGATGGACAGAGTCGCCCGCAGCGCTGGTGGACTATGGTGGTGTTCGATCAACATCCGTCTCTCGGGGTTTAGGCAGCCGAATAAAACGGCGAAGACGACACGAGGTAACGTTCGTTGAAGAAGCCTGTGTATCGGCACCCGTCGATCAAGAGGCTCACTTGCAGTCGTTGCCTCACGCGGCCTGCATGCAAGCATGGCTCATGACCATATTCGTGCTTGCAAGTTGGTCTGTTGGTCCCTTGAAGGGAGGAAATGACACGAGGGCCGGGGTGCTTTCCAATGCTCTCGCGACAACTGTCATTGGGGAATCGAGGGAATGATGGGACGACAGCTCGAGAGCGCGGCCAGCCCGTCAATCCGACCGCCGATGGAGAGGTCGAGGTGGAATTGGCCAACAACTGGCAACGGTCATGGAAGAGCTGCAAGACGAAGCCCTGCAGAAGCTGCGTGGGCCGGCACACATTGTGGACATGTGCATATTGAGGGCGGCTGATTTCCTTGGTTTCGTGGCGGCGGCCGAATGGCAGCGGGCGGTATCGATGTGACAGGCGAGAAAGTGTGTGGTTAACAGGGAAAAGCCGAAGTGTGTCGTCGAGTGGGAGGGTGAAATTGTGGTGAAGTGTCGATGTGGAAGGGAATCTGGGCGTGCTAAGGCGGTCGACGAGGACGGGAGACCCCGGCGGGGAAGCGTGATTCGCAGCCTTCGGCGAGGGAAAGCTCCAGTGGAGATGCTTCGCCGTTGGTCCCTGTTCGTGGCGGGCGGTAATTCGGCGCTCATTATTGGCCGATACCATCCACGTAGTCTCCACCTTGCGTGTCCGTGCGTCCTGTGCTGCGCTACTGTAGCAGCATCGAGGTACGTACTCGCAGAGCAGCCGGGGCCAACCACCCGTCGCCCGCTGCCTCCCCACGCCTCCCTCCACCCCCCAATCGAGTTCATGCCCGATGAAGCTTTTTGGCCCAAGCTCCCGCTGCCGTCTACTGAACAAATCCGACAACATAGACAAGCTCAAGCTCACACCTCATGTCTTCACCACCGGCGCCCTCCATAGTCTTCCGCCCCCGTCTCTCCATTCGCTCCGCGCATCCTGCGTCGTTGTCCCCCCCCACTGGTCGGTACCTGACTTCTGCAATGCGCCATACTTCTCCACCAGTAGGCCGGGCCTGTAACCCGTGAAGACAGGCCGTGGCCAGGTTGGCGGCCCTCTCATCTGGCCACGGAAGCTCGCCTCTTTTGCCGGTATCTGATCGAGCCTCCGGGGGTCGTTGCTATCGTCGCAGCATGGCATGTTGACAGTCGACCGAGTCAAGCACCCCCAGGGCTTCTCTCCTCATCCCGATCTGGAAGCCCAGATTGCCATGCATCCCAAATAGGCGAAGACAGCCAACCCCGACCCCGCCGCCCAGAACCGCCAGCCGCCAATAGCCTTGGCCGAGATGTGATGAATCTGCTCCTCCTTCCTGGTCTCATACATTCACCTGAGAGATCCATGTTCATCTCTCGGTCAAAGCCTCCTTCCTCAAGAGATGCGCGCGATGCAGATGCAGGTGCAAGCACATCACTTTTCGTCACCAACCGCCAAGAAGCAAACAACTCAAATGCGCGCCAGTTCCAACCGCAGCTCGCAAAAGCCGCAAGCAAACATCCTTGCTTCCATCCGTTCTCGCGCCCGTCCCGGTCCTTTGCCCATCGTGCCCTGGAGCCGCGCTCAACATCTTATGCCGCAATGAAATGAGCGGATCCGCTGGGCGCAGCCATTGTTGTTGCTTTAGTGGATGTGATAGATTATGATCTAGAACTACTTGACGAGACGGCACACTTTTCCATTGGAATACTAATCAGTGTTTAACCATCCGACTCAGACTCGCCGTCATCATTGCTCCCTTCGTCGCCGTCGCTTTCCTTACCAGACTCGGACTACTCGTCGTTCACCTTCCGTCTGGTCGGACCTCTATCGCTGTCATCATCGTGCTCGTCACTGTCGTTTTCTGCCTCGTCCTCACGGACGATGCAAGGTCTCGACGAGAGCCCAGGCGTACGTAGGAGGGCGTCGCACATCTTAGAACCAGCAAATCACGGGACAGCAGATGGGTCTGAACAGGAACGGTTTAACGACCTCGTGAGGAGTAGGCAAATCCGCAAAAGTCGCTTTAGTGCCCGGACTCTCTACTTCGAGACCGTGTACAATGGGGTCCACACATGTTGTCCTTAGCCACGCTTGGGTATGGCCAGCCGGGACGCAATGTTTTGGACGAATTCAGGAGATAGGCGAGTTTGAAGTTCTACTCGTCTGTTTTTGTCTGGCTGAAAATGACAGCATCGAACCGTTGGCATCTGACTGCCAGGTTGACGTTATCTGATGGATGCTGATTCGTCGCGGACGTTGCTTTGTGTAGCCAAGGTAGAGTGATGGAAGAGGGGACGCCTGACGGGGCGAGACGAGGGGGCCAAACCGCGCAACGGCACAAGCTTGTCCCGCTGGATGTTGCGTGACAAGAACGTTTCGTCGCTCGTTCAAATCTGTACAAAGAACAGAACCGCTGCGCTCGCTGCCAGGCGAATGATGGCGAAGCAGAGGCACCCTAGAATTTTACGCACGACTACTCATTGTCATTTTCTAAAGTATACTCTTTTCTCGCGTATTTCTCGTCCATGCCGACCCATTTGGTTTCCAACTCGGCTCTCCGAGTCCCTCCGAATACCGGGATAACAATAACGGGACGACAACGACGAGGAGAGGTGCTTGGAAGCAGCAGTGCAAGAACTCTTGCAGCAGCCAGGCCGGGTGCCTCGGGTTATCTATAGAGTTCGACTTTCGAACTCGACATTTTCGCAGCAATAAGCTCCCAAGTTTGCCTGACCTCTTTCCTTGTGTGCTGGTTCGCTAACCCCCTTTCATGCCATGGATACAGCTTTGTTCGGTGCGGCTCGCCACGCTGTCACTGTCTTGATCCTCGTTTCGCTCCGGGAAACTTTTAACTAGAAACAGAACTTCTGACCAGCGTCCAGGGGTGAAATTCTCATATGCACCAGCTCGGGTATATGAGCTGCTGCCTTTGCCGCCACCAGCAGCAAATCGTTCAACGCTGCTACCCCACCGTCGGGAGACGGCGCCAGGCAACGGCACGTCAGAGCGAGGTATTCAATGTTCGGCCAGGATTTCGCTTTTTGAATGGCGATGCCGGGAAATTTCTGCCGTGTCGATTGTCAGGGCAAAGACGAAAGATGGAAGAGGTAACTAGCTCCGAGAACCAAGGACGCGAGGCCCACAGCATCTTCTTTTTTTCTCAGTCGCGCCCCGTGAAGCTCGAAGGTTTGCACTTCCCACAAAGCCGACCCCTTGAGTTGTCGCCGGTAGGTTCTGGAATACTACTTCGTTCGCTTCATCGCGCAGCTTTTGCCCGTTGTCGTCAATCCCTCGGTAAGGCTCTTAGTTGACAACCATCAGACACGGCATGCTCCTAGTAACAGTTTCGAGGGCTCTCGCTGATAGACTCCGCAGGCATTCCCGACTTGCATCAAATCGGTTGATGACCGAGACCTCTGAGAGTTCCGATTTGATTCAGCACAAGGAGATTGCCGAACAGGCTTTTTCTCGTTCGTAATGGTGCAAGTCTATAATTAGCAGTCATATGTCTCCGGTTGCAGCTCTTGGTTCGGTTCTTGTCTGCAAATGAATGTCCCCCGTCGCTGACGGAACTTGGCCCGGGTTCAAGCGTGATGGCACGAGCACCACCAAAAGCGGACCTCCATTTCGAGAGAATCGCAAAGAGGTTCTGTAAGGCCTTGGTAGACTTGGCGTTATTCGCACCGCTGATATTGGGAGTCATCGTCTGTTCAGGATTACTGACCTGGTCTCTTTTGGCAATAGTTGCCATGCAAAAGCGCTTGCGGGTCCTGCAGAGTCTCAGTTGAGCTGGCGCTGCGATGCTCCAGCTCTAGGACGTAGCCGTCACATGGTGTCGAATCGTGCGGCTGGCGGTTTCTAGGTTTGCTTGCGTCATCAATGTTTTGTTGGATTAGGAACATTTGCTACCCCTGGGTAATTGGAGATCGACTTTTTTTTCTCAACGCTCAAGTTTCAGAGATTGAGAATTAGAACTTTTTTTTACGCACGTCTGGTTCCACGAATTGTGCATGAGCTGGAAGAAGCGAGGCGACACCCCTTCAAAGTACACTCACCACGGGTAACGTGTAAGATCCTACCCCATGTAGTAGTTCATCCCTGTGCAAAGAGCACTGTTACCCTGTACTCCGTAACCTGCCGACAGTAAATCTTATTCATCCTCTCCCACCCATCTTGGGGACTTGTTTTCGGTCGGTGTTTGGAAACGAAGCGTGGTATCCGAGCTTACCTGGGTTAAAACGCGAAGGCAGCGAAACAGTACCACAGTAGCGATCAGTCGCGGGATCCTCAAACCAGACGTCCTCCAATCTCCACACAAACCTGTCCGCCTCCAGCCACAGACCCACTTGAAGCCGAAGGCCGGCTCCGGTCGGGCAGCTGGGCCGCCGAACGAGATTCGGCTGTGCATTCCCAAGCATTCAACAAACCTGATGTAGATAAGTCCTCAAAGCGGAAACCGCCTTGAATCGGTTCTAAAACTGATGCGATCAAGGCGTCCTTATTTTCCAGTTCAGAGCGATCCTACCTGGATAAGTCACGCTTTTACAGACGCGTATCACTTGTCCCGTGCTTGCCAGAATGTCAATCATTTGTTATATGTACGTGTTTCTTCATTAGTATTAAACATTACACATCCAACGCTTGATTTCCAGAACACATCCTCACGAACGTGACCGTCGGGTTCTATTCCAGCGCCGTTGTCACAAATGGCACCGACCGCTTGTTGTACCCCGTGTTCTTGTCCACGCCGACCTTGATGGTGGCACTCGCCAGAGGCGCCTTGATGTCGTTGCAGAGCCCCTCGGTCTGCTCCTCGGGCAAAAACACCCGGGGCAGGCCTCCGGCGGGCATTTGCACCCAGAGGCGTCCGTGGGAAGCCACCTGGAAGGACTCGCAGTTCATCACGTCGACTACGTTGGCGCCGATGGCGTAGCCGTGGACGTTGCGGGCAATGGAGAAGATGACGTTGTTGATGGCGCCCACGCCGCCGTTAGTGTACATGGAGAACAGCTGCCCCTTGCGGAAGGCAATGACGCGGCTGCTGTCCTTGCTGCCGTAAGAGAACACCGCCTGCGTCCGGTCCGTCGTCAGGAAGTTGGCGTTGGCCTCGGCGGCGTGCACCCGCACCTTGTTCGCCTGTTGAATCCAGCCGTAGAGCTCCGAGTGGACGTCGTAGCCGCCCAGCCAGAGGGCCTCACGGTTGTTGGGCGTGGCGCCGCCGCGGTAGTGTTGCTCCTGGCCGTAGTAGACGATGGGGATGCCGTCTCGGAGCATGACGAGAGCGTACAGGTTCTTGGCCAGCGAAATGTCGCTGTTTGCGTGAGGGAAACGAACCTGGTCGTGGTTTTCGGCGAAGGAGCCAAGGAGCGACGGGTCGATGCTGGCCATACTCGCCATCTGGTTGGTACCCTTGTATACTACGTCCAAATCGGCTTCCACGGACTTGAACGCGTCGGCGAACCAGTGGTAGCTGCTGTAGTCCATGAAGCCATCGAGGACCTGCTGGTAGGGAGCCAGCACGTTAAGGTCCGTGTGACTGATCTCGCCCAGGAGGAATACACCGGCGGCCTCTCTGAAGCCGCCGTCGGTCCAGAACTCGGGCTCGATCTCGAGGGCCGTGTCGACGCGAAGGCCGTCGATCGAGTATTCGGCGACCAGGTCCTTGATCCAGGAAGCATATACTTGGCGGACGTAATCAGTCTCGGTGCGCAGGTCGGGCAGACCCTCGAGCCAGCAGAGCTGCTCGGACTTCCTGTTGTTCCAGTTTATGGGGCACTCGTCGTGGTAGTACTCGGCCTTGTCGAAGGGGGTGTACTTGGTGTAGTTGCCCGGGTCGTCGTTGAGGCCGGAGTGATTGGGGGCTATGTCGACCATCAGGTACATGCCGCGGGCGTGGAGGGCAGCGGCGAGCTCCTTTAGGTCGGCCTCGGTGCCGAAATGCGGGTTGATAGAGTAGATGTCCTGGGTCCAGAAGCCGTGGTAGCCCTCTCCGAACCCGTTGACGTTTCCTTCAACATTCTTGACGATGGGCGAGATCCAGACGGCAGTGGCGCCCAGGTTCTGGATGTAGTCCAGCTTAGTAGTTATGCCCTTCCAGGTGCCGCCGCAATACAGGCCCGGGGACGTGTCGCACGACGGCGTCGAGCCATCAGCCGTGGCAAAGCGGTCAGTGAGGACTTGGTAGATGCTCTGGTTTCGCCATCCAGCTGCATCCAAGGCTGATGCGCCCTGGAGGACCCCGAAGGCCAGCAGGGAGAGGGTTGATGCGTAGGAGCGCATGGCTGGTGAGCAACAAGGCCAAGGTATACAACAAGGCCAAGGTATTGTGGCGGCACGACTCGTGACTAAAGGGGGTGTAACAAAAAGAATAAGAATATTGAGCACAAGCTGCAAAGAGGGTCGGCTGATGAAAGATCAAAATATGATGCCCAGTAGGGACCGAACGAACGAATGACGATAGCGTAAGGCAGAACGAGTGATTACCTTGGCCTCAACTGCGGTACCCAAGAGGGAAGAAAAGACTGAGGGCAGAACACCTCCTATTATGTCTGCGCCAACGAGAACCACGAGCCAGAATGCTCGACTCCTGGCTGCTTTGACTGCGCCGCCGAGTCCCGGCTCGCTGGTAACCCCTACCCGACCCTCTCGCATCGGCTGTGTTATATACGAACAACTTCCGAGATCAAGGGGTCCTAACCGATTCAATTGTTCGGGCTGTTTCTTTGAACAGGATCCCGGCCCAGTATCTACCTGGAAGGATCCACTATCGTGCCTACTCATACGGGTCCATAATATCCGTTCAGTCGGTGCGTAACCCAAGTCGGGTAGATTAAAACGGTACATGTGGGTTAGCACGACGAGTACGGAAGAAATAAGGGGGCCGTCCTCCACTTCAGTCCCGAACAGTCAATGTTGGATTCCACTAGACTACTCTTATTGTTTCATATGTGGAGAGCCGACGGGATCCCGAGTTTTCCAGCGGATGCGATCGTACGTTGAGGGAAGGTAGTTAACACCAAGAAGTTGCCGAAGCACGGAACTGAGTCTGCCATGTCGGGATCTTTTCCCAAAGTGCCGCTGCATTTGAGTTTATCTTCCGCTTTAGCTCCTCACAAGTGAATACGCCGTCTTCTGCGACATCGTGCGTCCTACTTCATCTTGGAAGAGTCAAGGATGTAATTCGGAGTAATTATAATTAACATTATCAATAGCCAAGGAATCATTAATAGGACTCTAGTAAGTCTTATAAGTAGTTGGGATATTAGATGTAGTGTGTCAATCCTAGGGACTTGGAGGTGGCGTACAGGCTAGTCCCGTGACTAAAAATGGAGCAATCAGAGAACGGGTTCCTCGACCCCTACACACGCGTTACAACTCGTTCGTTGTGGTGAACGGCTCTGATAAACCACAATAGTCTAATGCCAATGCACCTTGGTAACTCAGCGGTAGTATCTCCAGTGGGGGTGTTTCTCCATCTGGCCGTCCTCATCATAGTCAATAACGACACGTTCGGGTGGCTTTCCAAATTCCCGGTCTCGCCGCTTGTTCTCTCTGAGGGTCATGACCGTCATGAAAGCGGCACCGACACCGGTCCAGCACGTGGCAGCGAAGAGCGTCCAGAATCCCTTTTTGTAGCTGGGTCCGTCTGTCGACGGGAAGAGATACCCCGTGGCGATACCCATGGTGCTTCCGAATGACTGAAACAGCCCGGATGCGATGCCTTTCTTGATGTCTCCGCAGCAGTTGCTCGTGATGTTACCGACGCTGAGTGTAACACCAGAAAGAATGCCCGACGTGATCAGGAACGTGGCTCCGTATCTTGCGCTTGCCGCTGTGTGTGGCAAAACAGCCAGCAGGAGGTCACCGACGGCCGCCACGATGGAGCACACAACCAACAGTCCCGAACAGGACCTCAGTCTGTCGCTTGCGTAACCCAAGACGAATACCATAACGAAAGCAACGCAGTACGGCGGCGCTGTCATCAACTGGGCCTTGACGTTATCGTATCCGAACGCGGCCACAATGATGGGTGTAAAGGTGGCGATCGTGTACGTCTGAAGCACTTGTCCCATGTAAATGGCGATGTTCATCCACAGTCTCCAGTCTCGAAGCTGGTTGAGGGTAGTCTTCCAGTTCACCTTGCCGTGCGTGCGGTTTCCGTCTCTCATCATGCGCCAAGTCGCGACGTCTCGTTCTCGTGGGGTGAGCCATTTGGTGTTGTGCGGACGGTCGGGGAGGACCCAGATGCAAAGCACTCCAAACAGAATGGTAAGAAGTCCTTCGATCAAAAAGAGGGCTTGCCAGTGCTTGACGCGCGGGTTGGAAATGTTGGAGACTCCGTATGCGACCCAGCCGCCGAATGCGCCAGCGAGGGGTGTCGCTGAAAGGTAGACACTGATCCGGCGACCCCATTCCTGACGGCCTTAAGTAAGCGTCTATAGTTCCAGTTGAGCCAAGAAAGAAAAAAACAATACGCACCGCTCTGGGATATAGTACTGTCGTTAAATATGGCGCTCCCGAGATGAAGGCCGCCTCAAAAACGCCCAGGAACAATCTGATGGCGTACATACCCTCAGGGCTACCAGCAACTGCCTGCAGCGTCGCGAACACGCCCCAGATGATCTAAGGTAGAGAGTTAGCTTAGGCATCCGTCCTCGGCCTTTTACCGCTTGGAAAACTCACCATGGCTGTGGCCAAATACAATGAGGGGCGAATATACCTCATGCCGATGTTGGTGAACAAGTCGGCAACAGCAGTTCCCACAAAGAACATGCTGACGGCAAGAGAAAACTGTCTGCTGGAGAACCCCAAGTCTTCCCGGATCCCCATCAACGCCGCGTTTCCCAGCGCGCCACGGTCCAGCCAGGTGAACATGTAGAGAATCAGGAGGAAGGGAGGCAGTCGTCTGTCGATTTTCCTCCTCACTCGCTTCGCCTCTTCCGACGTCGCTGGAGGGTCGAGGTTGTTCATGCGTGCCACGATATCGTCCTCGTCTCGGTGGGCTCCTTTCACATTCTCCACATGCACGCCGCCGGTCTCCTCGTCGGCCGATCCATTCTTATCCCGTATGCCGGCGTCTGTGGTCTTTGCTAAGTCTGTCATATTGCTAGTTGTCTCCGTTGGGCCTGAGCGTTTCAATGAAAAGGGCCCGAACACTTAATGTCGATGAGTAGCGATGCCGATCAAGGGTGAATATGAAAGTCTAGCATATCATCACAGGTTGAAGCAGGTTTCAACATGATAAGTAGTTGGCGAAAAAAAAAAGGCTCTCCGCCGTATCGAGATAAACTCAAATGGGTTTCCGTCAAGCCGTGCTCTCAACCCCTCTCGATTCGAGAGGCAACAGCCGATTTCTCCATTCATTCCCCCGCACACATGCAACGTGCCAACGAAATGCTCTCGACGTACACAACTTGCATAAAGCTTGGTTTGAACTATGAGCAATACGAGTTAATCCACGAGTATCCTTCGGTTGTGGTGTCGATCAATTCTTGATTTCAAAGCCACGTGCAGAAGCGGGAGGGAGCGGCCGCGGCAAGAGGATTTCTCCCGATTGTTAAACAGAACTGACGTCATCCAGTTGAACAACAGAGGTTTCGGAAGTATTGCGTATCATCGCCAGCCGCTGACACGAACTGGTTGCTCCCAGCTGCCTAAGTTAGGCTCTTCGGAAATGATTTTGTGCAGTCGGGCGTCTTGCATTGGCTGGCTATCCAGGCTCATACTTGGAGTCATAGCTGAGAGCCGGGTACCGGTATCCAGGGCCTACCGTGAATTCGGCCCCTTGGTTACGCTAAGCTTGATCAGTCGTGTCAAAGCTGACGACGTAACATGTGTGCGGTATGAGGTGGAAGGCAAGATTACAACCCAACAGATTTTAATTGCGACCTCCTGTACATAGCAGCGCCTGAAGGAAGAAGCACAGTTGTGTCTTGGAAAGAGCTAATGCTGAATCGTCCCGCCTTGGTTTCGCAAAGAGGCTGGAGTCCATATTTTTGGCCGGCTTGTAGCTTGCTAGCCTACCTCGGATACAACTACTCGACTCTATTTGGTCAGTCAAACCGTTACCGGGGCGGTCGCCAAGTAAATTTGGTACATTGATCCACTCGAGACAACCGCGCAATACCACTTGGTATACTGGTCTGCGAACACTATTCCAGTCATCTGTAAGGGTTCTACGCCTAATAAGATGCCAAAACCAAATTAGTTCAATACATGTCAGAGGACAGCACTTCTGCTGTCCATTGTTCACGGAGAAGCTCGTTTGCGTTTGGCACGACCAGGGACTTTTATTGCTTAGACTTCTGCTTGAGTTCACCACGTTCCCTCACCAAGTCAGACATGCTGCTACCCATATCGGTATTGAGCGCCTTGAACCCCGTGACAACGCCCTCTCGATCTCCCTCGCCCAACTCCTGGCTCATTTTGAACTTCCCCTGAAGCCTGTCGATGGTGATCTCAATACCGACGATAGCCATCTTGGAAAGCTCTATGTATCGCTCGGGGGCATCGGTCACCTTCCACGGCCCAGGACGGTCGTCTTTCCCAGTGTACCCCATAACCGACGTCTCTCCGTGCCGAGAGAGGTCATGAATCTGACGAGCCAAAAAACTGGAGGTCTCCTCAGACTTGGACTCGTAGTAAATTTTGGCGCGTCCGTATGCCTGCACGGCGGCGTAGTTCCAAGTCGGCACGACTTTGCCCGTGGTCGGCTTGGTCTCAGTGTAGAACCTGGGTGTGACGTAGTGGTGCGTTGGCGCCGTGAAGAGGACCAGCACCTCCTGATCAAGGACGTTCCCGGTTCCGGTCCGGTTTTCTGCAGACAATGACTCAATCATGGTCTTGCTCTGAGGGTTGGCGCGTGCCAGATGACCCCTCAGAACACCGAGCTCAGCCTCGCTGGAATCATCTTGAACATCCAGAACCCAAGGTATGTGGCTAGATTGTATAAAAGGCTGGGCCGTGGAGGCGATGGCCGTTGTCAGGACGCCAAGAGGATAGTCCTTGATGAGCTGGCGAAGAGCGGGGATGCTATTCTCTGCGTGAACTGTGCGGAGATACATAGTGGGAGTGGCAATTTGGCCTTCTTTTGTTCTTGTTTTCAAGAGGTTGGTGCAGTGTTTGAAAGAGTTGAAGCGTTGGAAGCGCAATATGTGATGGGGCTGCAGTTGAGTCAACGGAGGTGGATTGCATCGGCCTGCCGGCTTTATAGCACCGGATGTCTCATATGTATCTGGAAGGGCGTGCGATCCACTAGTTACAGTTCCCGGCGCTAAGTTTGGGAATTGTCGCCTGGGCAAGCGCTAACATCTCGACGCCATTAGCAACACCCCTCGATTAAACGTGCCCATACGACGCCACAGGCGAATTTTGGAAAACGTTCGGGATGCCACTATCTGCTACTAACGCTTTTTGTCATTAGCATAGCGAATTCGGATACGAAGAGTCACATGGCCTTTTGCTGACTACCAATCATCGCACCAAGGTTGGGATCAAAGCATATGTTAGACCTGAACCCTCTACTTGATCTTGCATTCCGCGGCTCTGCGGGTTGAGCTGGGCTAGACAGTTTCATGTGCAATCGCAGAGACACTCGGTAACAATTCTCTGGTATTGAAGAGCGTTTCGCAATAATGTCAGTACTGCGCCGCTACCGCTGGAACAGCGAGCTTTTATTCGAGCATTCCATCCGTAGGGATAGGTTGCTGAGAATATGATCACCAGTAAGACAGCCTTGGTAGCATTTCATGGCTTTCTTGACCCGGCCCGGGTCGAAAGTGCTGTAGGGACGGGCTAGGATGAAGAAGCCGACCCACCCACGTGCCCGGGCCGGTGGATCCTGGACACGGGTGGCCGGAGCGTCTCGGCGTTTCGCTATATTCTCTTTCACTTGAGAGACCAACAACGTATGAAACAAGGATGGCAAAGGATTGACCTGGAGTCCAAATGAATGCAAAGACGTCTAGGTTCAGGTTGACCTCTTGCAATCCACATATCCAGCCCATCAATCGCATTGTTTCGCTGGAATCATGATCATGTGTTGACTAAAAAGTGGAAATTCTCTTGTATGCATTTTTCTACAATGTGCCTCGCTGGTAAAACAGTTTAACTCTGTATTGCCAGCTTGGCCTCCATTGGAGATAGAGAGGTTACTACGTTACGAAATACCCAACACCTGACTCGAAGTTTGAATGTCATGGCTATGTTTCAGACCAACGACAGAAGGCCGTTCCATAGAATCGTAAATATTGTCTACAAGAACAGTCATGATAGCTACACAGCGCCCGGGACATGTTCTCTGGTATACAACGGAAAATACTAGGTTTCAGTAGCTGTTGCTCATGCCAATCCCGTCCTTGTACTTCAAATTCCCCGACGATTTCGCATCCAACGAGAAAGCTCAGCACGCATCCCAAGTTCAGATCCATGATCGAGCAGCACAACAGCGTCTGGAAGTACTTCCGGACTTGCTCGCAAAGGCCGCAAAAGTGTGTCCCACAGACTGGGGTCGTATCCAGCTGCAAGAGCTGCGACACAAACCACTCCTTTGGCGTCAATCTCGTCGGGTAAAGCGGATCTACGTACAGGGTTGACGTGCTCACGAGCTAGAGAGATCTCAGGAACGGGTCTTCCCGATTCGACGCGAGAGGGGTCTCATGCAGCCCGAAATAGAGACGAGAATTAGATTCAGCCTTGCAAATCTTCTTCACCTGAGTACAAGGCAGTTCCCAGGGCATATGAGGGATCCACGAGGTCAATTTACCACCAGATATTGACGTCATGTTGGAGAACCATGGATCTCCAGGTATCCCAATATAGAATATCAACTAGCTAACTAATACAAACATGGCCTAGCTCTATGAATAACATGCGAGGAAGCAGAATTTATGACAGCGGCAAGACTCAGACAATATGCACAATGTGATAGATTGCGGTAGGAATTCGTGATGGGATGAGGCAATTTCCCAAGAGACGATCGAGGTCTTGCGAATCTGGACAAGATCTGGTTAGAATCTGACGTACATGAATTCCGTCTTCCAGGTACATGCGTTTTAGTGGAATTTTGGTACACAGAAAACACATCTCGTAACAACGGCTTGTTTATAGTTTCAAAGTCTTCGATAACCCCGCATCGACTCACCTCGGCTTTATCAAGACGGATCTCCGGCCGGCTCGTAGCCTTCACCAACGGCCTTATACAGCGTAGGTTAACCAGCGGCGCGGTGTCTTTATCCGACGTCGTCGTGCTAGCCAAGGATTTTCCACCAATAGGCCTCTGCCGAGCGCTGTGCTGCTACCTTGCCCAGGGTCTCCCCCGCACATCCCCATGATCCCCAACCTTTCCCCACGCGATCTTCCACCGGCCTGGACGCCAGACCGCTTTACGGTTAAGTCATGATATGCACTTATCGCCGGGTGCCTTTTCCGAAGCGCGCGGGGTTGTAATCTGTTGGCAATCTATTTTCCGAGTTTAATAACGTTTTAAAGTGCGATGGCTGGTTCCTGCGGTGCAACGAGTCCAGTTTTAACTTTTCCGTCTGATGAAGTGTTCACCCGAAAAGAAGTGGGAATGCCTTCATCGTCCCCACTTGGACTGCATCCTCCGGCGTGAGACTGCGGATCATTCGAAGCCTTAAGATGGAGAATGTTGCCCTCCAGCTTCTGTGATTGCCGTCTCCCACATGAAGGGTTCGGACAGCGTCGTTGCATCGCATCTCTGACATTTCCCAACCATGCGTTTCTCAAGAACATTTGCCCTGCTTGCAGCCGCGACTGGCGTGCTCTCCCACGGGATCGAGCTGCCGGCCGGCGTTCCCAGATCTCTGGAAGAGTTCCGTGACAAGCATCCCTACACGCCCCCTTCCCCCGGGTGTGGACGTAAGACCTTCCAGATTCGCGCTTCCGACAATGCGACGGACGATGTGTCCGAAGACTTCAAGAAGGGCCTTGAGGATGCCAACAATGGCGGCACTTTGTATCTGCCCAAAGGCAAGACGTTTGTTATTGCAAAGGCTCTTGACTTGACCTTCCTTAACGACGTTCACGTCCGGTTGGAGGGGGAGATCAAGGTAAGATTGGCCCAGATATGAAGCATGAAGCTTTTCTAACACGTCAGGCAGTTTACGGATGATGTCGCGTACTGGCAGGTATGTTGCATAAGCGCTTACAAGAGGTATCGTGGATGTTAATCTAGGGTGCCAGACAAACGCATTCACGCACCCTTTCCAAGTGAGCTTTGCACCCATCCTAAGATCTGCCTGAATGATAACTAACCCTGCGAGACAGAGATCTATCATGTTCTGTATGAAACACTTCAGTAATTAGTACCACTAGAAGGCATGCTCATCAATTCAAATAGGGAAATGGGGTGGAAAGGACATCAAGATCTACGGCGATGGTGTTATCAATGGACAGGGGTACGTCCAACCCGCCGCTACAAACTCGCCATTGGTCTGACACATGACATAGCCAACGCTGGTGGAACGAGTTCAACTCTGGCGTCGGATCGTAAGTTACTAGCTCCCGTATTGAAATACTCCGCTAACAAATCCAGGATCTTGGTATGTGTTGGTTACAAGAATGGCAGGTAATGAAACTGACTTCCAATCCAGAACCCCAACAACAAGTACCTGCGACCCATTCTCTTTTACGTGGAGAACACCACAAACTTGGAGGTTGAAGGCATTCACATGAAGGACGCACCTTGCTGGACCAACTTCATTGTCGGATGTAAGCTAGTCCTGTCTTCGGGCACCATCGCTTGGTTTTGTGGCTAATACCAAAAAAAAAAAAAAAACAGCGAGCAACATCGAGTATAGAGACGTCATTGCCACCGCCATCACCAACAACGGCAGCATCATCCCCAAGAACACCGATTTCTTTGACTCGTTGGACGTTCAGGACGTCAGAATTGAGCGCGTCTGGGTCAACATTGACGACGACTGCTTCTCCCCCAAGTCTAACAACACTAACCTCTACGTGAACACCATGTACTGCAACGGTATGTTGACTGCCTCAGCATCTTCGTTGTTCCCAACTGACATGCTTCAATAGGTACCCATGGACAGTCCATTGGATCTCTTGGCCAGTACCCCGGTGAGATGTCATTCGTCAAGGATGTCCACGTCGAGAACGTGTGGATGCTGAACGGAGACGTAAGTTTACCACGGCCATGCTTTGATTCGAAACTAACCTAACCATCATTCAGTACTCTGGTGCCCGCATCAAAACCTGGGCTGGCCCGAACGTGGGCTACGGTTTCGTTGACAACATCACGTACAAGTAAGCTGTCCCGCGACAAGAACCAAAGAACTCCACTAACAACACTGCCAGGAACTTCTGGGTCGCCCGAATGGACTATGGTGTCATTCTCGACTCCTGCTACTTCAACGTGAGTTCGCTCTCGTCTTCTGTGTCCTCTCTTTGGGACCTACGACTAATTGGCGGCAGATCAACGAGACAACCTGCGAGCAATACCCGTCCGGCATGAACGTCTCGAACGTCTTGTTTGAGAACTTCACTGGCTACACCAGCGGAATCTACGGCAACGCCGTTGCGAAGCTACATGCTCGACCAACCCCGACGCTGTCTGCCACAACATCAAGTTCAAGAACTTCAACGTCACTTCGCCCTGTGGCGGCGAGCCGGTGATCATCTGCGACGGTATTGACGGTGGCATTGATGCTCCTTGTGTCAGCATTGACAGTGATGAGGCCAAGGCCGCTCTGGCAGCCAAGTGTCAGACTCCTCTTGCCCCGATCAATGAGAACCCTTGGTAGAGGGCAGCACACAGGCTCCCAGTAGATCACAGGATGTCAATATGAGCTCAACTGACAAGTAAACGCATTTTGCCCTCCATCTAAAGGTATTACGCATTAAGCTCGGTGTAAATACTAGATTAAAATACCGATGAAACGAGTTCCGTGTGCAAGCTTCAAATTATAAGTGAAGAAAACTGCATGCTGCTTCCGCTGTTTCCGTTCGTTCAAACTTGAACGAGGGCCACAATGTTGACTGGGAAAACGATGCTCATGTTCTGTACAGGAAGGAAATCGGTGCCTGCAGTAGCGTTCCATACGAGACCGTCCTCTTGACGCTTGTAAACATGCGAGACTCCCAGGTACTGGCGCTCACGGTCCGCGCCTGCAGTCCAGATGGAGAAGACCTGCGATTCCTCGGGAAGGGGGCTGTTGTCGGGGTTGCGGCAGGGAACCCAGCCCTGTTGGATGTAGATGGGGCTACAGACGACATTAAAGCCGGGAGCACCGGAGCTGTAGCTTTCTGAGGCACTGATGTTGAAGCGAGCGCTGCAGCCGCCGGGAGAACAGCCCCAGATGTAGTTCTCTGCGCTCCACTCGATCTGCGGAACTGGGAGGACATTGTCGGTTTGGCGGCGCCCGGTGATAGCGGCGTTCTCGGGCCGGCCCCGCCGGATGTTGATAGTGGCGGCGGAGGTACCGGCGACCAGGACTGATATGATGACGAGGAAGCGGATGGCGTACATCTTGGGATATTCTGCGGATGGTGCTCAAGAGGCTTGAATTTCGATTGTACTCAGCAAGGTCCGATATAAATTGAGGTGTTCTCCAGGCATGGGAAAGATAGCTTTTTGATGGGTGGGATCCTGGAATGTTGACGGCAAAGCGAGACGCTTGCGGTGATGCAAATGGCGAGTGCTCGTGTGATTGCGGGTCTTTGTGATGTGGAAGTGATTCAGACCCTAGAAGTGAGAAAACTCATCCCAGTTATATAAGATCGGCATCCCTTGAAAATCTGAAGCCGTAATATTATGGTGTTGGCACGCCACGCGAGATGTGGGCGTGTAAGATCACCATTCTGCCATGTCGATCTCGTACGAAGCACGAGTGGTGTGTTCCCCGCGCAAACCTCGTATCCGCACTAGAAGGATTCAAGGTCTCACTAGTGATGTCACTCCCAACGTTGCACCCCCTCGGTTTCGGTCAAACGCTACTCGCCCAGAGAGCTGAGAAATGCAGATGCTAGAAGGGCTGCGTTCCGACAGGGCCGCCTTCAATTAGGGTGTTTTTACGATGGTTGCGTTCGATAAAGAAGTATTATGCACGCGCATCTGAACTGGGATGGGCCAAGCAGCGACGTCACACCGGAAGCTATTAAAGGATGGTCTTGGACGATTGATAGCTGAACCAGACGGTTTGTCAAAGTGCCATTCGGGTAAGCGGCAACGGCCCAACTCGGGCATTTTAAGAAGCTTGGCCTGCTGTGAATTCTGCTTCAGAAGCAGCTTTCGTGGCTTACACGCCGTGACATCGGTTTGCCCTAATTAAGCTTTCCACTCTCCGTGTCTTGTACTGCTTTTGACTTGTCGGGATATTTCCCACGAACTCGAAACAACTTGCAAACAATGCAGGCAGCACTTGTTGAATCTTCGCTTGCGATTTGGTTCGTTAATCGGGGTTGCCGTTTGGATTAGGCGCAATGTCGCTCGACCGTCCAGGGGCCCGTTTTGGTGTTGAGAGATCAGCATTCCAGGCAAAGCAAGTGTAAGCTGGTGGCACAGTACCATTGCCAGACTAGTCAGACAATTTCCATCTTTGGAGGCTCGCATATTGATAGGACGGACTGTTTTGTCACGAGCGTCGGGGAAGAGGTGACGGGCAGTTGAGCTGGACCAACGTTTTTATGTGCATGAAACCCCCTCGGCTTGCCTATGCGGAAGACCTAGTCAAAAACTCCTCGAGCCCTTTGACCGCTCCTTCTTTACTTCGCTTTTCAACCAGGCTCTTGGTGATGTTGTCCTGCTCCGACTCCGGTGCCATGCCGTCGCTCCGCGGAGGGTTGTTGTCAAGGTTGGTAGGAAAGGGGTATCCTTCAGCCACAGCTGCCAAAAACGACTTCACCTCATCATTCAGACCCTGAACTTCATACATCGTTATCAGATGATCCCAACTCTTTCCCAGCAGCGGTACAGTGTCAACCGATTCCATGGGTTTGCCGAAAGGGCTGCTGATTTGCAACAAGTTCGCCATCCGATAAATGTCGGTCGATTCGTTCTCGCCGGCCGCATGGAATAGCGCAGGGTTGAAGAACAGACCGTCGCCAACCTCCAACGGCAGAGCGACATAGTTTTTGAGGAAGAATTCGTTGAATTCCAGTCTTCGATAGGCCACGTACCCAGGCTCAAAGGTCTGGCTGAATGGCAAGAGCCGCGTAGGGCCGCTCTCGAGCGGAACGTCGGAGTGGGCCACAGCGCCTTGAAGCGTGAGCAACTGACTGGCAATCTGCATGGCGCGTGGTATCTGGGCAGCCGCCTCCGAGGTTTGGAAACCGACGTGATAATCACGATGGCAAACCTGGGGAGAGGCGCCTGGCTTAGTGTTGTTGACTTGCGCGGTGATGCGGTAGCCTTGTCCGAGCCACGCGCTGGAGATCAGCCCAAGATACGGATTTGAGTAGTATTTGACGAATGACGCCGGGTCTGTGTTGGCGTGTTTGCTGAAGGAGTTCCAGATGCGGTCGTTTTTGCCGGCGCTGGCGAAGTGGTCGCCCTTTGCGGTCCCCGAATGCTTTTCTTCCTCGATGATGGAAGCGAACGCTGCGTTTGCTGCCTCAATCAGCGTCCTGTCTCGGTAGAGCCCCTTGGTAACGAAAACGCCTGGCCCCGAGATCAGCACGCGGTACCATTCGTCCTGAAGTGCAACGCGTTGCGCCTCCGTCAGACTGGAATAAGCGGGAAGCTCGTAGATAGGCACATTCTTCTCGATTGACGAGGCAAGCGGGTAACTTTCTGGACTTGCTTCCTGAGAGCAGATGGCTGCGAACGACTCTACTTCGGAGACTTCGGAGGCGGCAAAGAGGCGCGAGGACGAAGGAAGTGGGAACCGCTTCCCGTTCGTCTGTTCGTTCCGAATCACCATGTTCTCGTTGATCGGGCGTGGCAAGTTCGATGAATGATGACTAGTGGTTGAAGTTGGCACGATGCAGGAGCTGATGAACTCGGATAGCTCAAGTGGAAGCGCGGGGTATTTTATATACTCGAATACGTCGAGTTAGCGCACTCCACATTCAGCAAAACATGAGGTGCAATGCCGACCTGGAAGGTCGTGGGAAGGATCAGAAAAGCGCCTTTTCGAAAATCTCCCTTGCTTCGACTACGCCGCCATAAGAAGCCTTGGATGGTAAATTCTGAAAAAGGCATTCTCTGGCGAATCCTAGACGGTCATCGACCCCTTCTTTGCCGGCCAAAATTGCCCGATTGAGCTCCGCATGGGGCCGGTTCTCGGCCGGTCCAACTGGGGGTGCCCGCCACGACTGCCCTTTCCTAGTCCCGGTATCCTGAATGAGAAGAAACCATCGAATTATGACTTCGCCTCGGCAAAGAAAGTAGGTCCTGGCTCCTACTACGACCCGGGTGACTTCATACGGGGCTGAGTTCTGGCATCACGTCCTGTGGGGATTTCGGGATATGGTTTCCGATCTTCCAACGAGATCCCACAGGTGACGTGGGTCTCAGATCGTTTCGGGCCCCATTTCCGATCACACAACGATTACGGATACGGGCGCGATGCTTTCGAAAACTAGAGATTGATGGACCCCTCAAGATATAACTAGCTACCACGCCTTAGAATACTTTCTGCTGCTGGTGTTAGGGCCGAAGAAGGACGTGTAATTGGACCGGGTGATACCGTTGGTGGTACCAAGACGTGTTCATTCGAGGCTGACTGTCTTACATGTCATTGAAGCTTTTTCTTTGACGACTCAAAAACGGCAGCGGCCCCATGTGTTTCGGATTAACCTTACAGCATGGTTGCATTACGAACATCGGCATGTGGGGATTCGCCAAACCTACCGTTTTTCATCTTCTGGTTGTCGCGTACCAGACTACTGCTGCTTTCCACGCCAGACAACATACATGTTTCTGTTCTTGTTCTTTTGATTTTTCTCCCTTTTCTTTTTGCCAAGTATCGCCAAAGGGCGCTAGGAGGGAAGAAACCTCGTTTTGCGTTGGTCGAAGGCGGGCCAACGTTCCGTCCTAGAAACCGATTGTGGGGTGGTTTCCATCACTGGTATCAAACGACAGGCGGAGAATGCAGCCGGCTAAAGCATGGCACAGCTGTTCTTCTGGGGAGCTCTGACGACCTCGGAGTTGAGCAGGGACCGGTCGCCTCGTGCGATCCGTGAGCTCTCCCCAAGGAGGGCTAGGTGAGCCGAAATGACCAATGTCAACTCCAACTTCTTTGGGTAGAAACAAGTCCTGATTAGCCGTCTGGTTGTGCAGCTACGTAAGACGTGCTCTATCCGGTACCCTTTCCGGCCGCATGCGCAGCGAGATTCATCACGAACCTTCTTACTTCATCACGTCCGGACGTTTGTTTAAAATCTGGAGCTGAGCATAGGGCCTGGATCCCCGTGCTGCTTACAGAGTATACTACGATGCTAGGATGATACTTGTTCCTTCTCGGCGTCTTATCAGCCTAATGTGCTTCGTCGTCTTTGCTCTGCTGCGGGTCCGAAAAGGTCGAGTCGTGCTGCTGTCGTAGGAGTGTCCTTCTGACCTTTAGCAAAAGTTTGCACATGTTCAGTGCCGTGTGGTTGATTTAGTGTCTGGCAAGCTCCCTGCACCTGTCCACCGGCTCTGCCCGCAGCGCTGCCAGGAGAGCAGCTCCCAAGCCACACGCAGCCCAAGGACGTGCACAGTCACACCAAGACGTGCTAGAACGTGGCCGAGTTCTCACCAGCCCGGTCCCTTTTACATCAGACCCCAGCCAGCTTCATCATTCTCCACTCCTTCAACACAGCATCGGACACGAATTCCACAGACACCCAGGCGCAATGCCCCAATCATCGAAATCTGAGAACAAGAGAAGACACGTCACTACGGCGTGCATTTCCTGTCGAGAGAGTAAGATCAAGGTACGCGCCCCCATCCTTAACATCGGTCCTCGGACCTTGCACTGACCGACTTTCTGCAGTGTGACGGCGCAACTCCTGCTTGCGCCAACTGCAGAAACAAGTACCGGGACTGTCGCTATCAGACTGGAGAGGACAAGCGCAAGTCAGATCCTCTTTACCTGCATCTGGAGTTAAGGGGACCGGTCGATGCTGATTTCCGGTAGACTCTCCCTTCGCGTCGCTGTCGAATTGCTCTCGAGCAGAGTCGACCAGCTGTCCCAGTTCATCGACGAGAATGGTCTTCAACTTCCAGCGATGCCTCCGGAAGATGCCAAAAGCCTCACTCGGATACTCAATACTCTAGGTCTTTCCAGCATTCGGGTGGCCCCGGAGCAAGACAAGACACCCCTTGTCGACCCGGCATTGTCCTCGGAAACGCAAGCACTTGCACCTGTCGTGCCGACCCGCGGGCATGTAGCACCATCAGGCCAGCCGTCTTTGGACTTCACCTTGCCTTTGGATCCAGCTATTTTGGTTTGTGCAGCCAGACTGATGTACAGGCTCCGCCCGTTCAGGATCATTTACAGAACGTCGCAACAAGCTCCATCACAGACTGGGAATCGAGCCCTGGCCAGAACGCTGAGAATGTCACGTCAAGTATGCAAACTACCAGCTTAGGGGCGCCAAGTCATCCGCTGTTGCGCACCTACGCGGAAGACGCTACGCAGGGCGACAACGACGATGACACCGGTTCGGGTACCACGGAGGAGGATCTCGTCAACCAGCTGTCGGACCGCCTCGGTTCCCTGCATATAGGTCCCAATGGCCAGATATGTTATTTTGGACCGACATCCAACTTCAGTCTTGTCGAGCTGCCCGCTGGGGTAGATAGTCTGGCCGTGGACCGTACGGTGCGCAACGATGGCCAGGAACACCTCGACAATATGGGCTATGGCAAGCCAGTACCGCCGGATCTTGAGGAACACCTCATCAATCTCTACTTCGCGTGGCAGGACCCCTTTTCCCACGTGGTCGATCGGACCTTGTATGAAGAGGCAAAACACAACTGGCTTGAACGGGAGGTCGAAACGCCATATTACTCGGAAGCCCTCAGGAATGCAATGTCCGTCTTCAACATTCAACTCTTCCCCTCGTTCTTGGGACCGGTGGCTAATTTTTCGCAGGTGCTCTTTGGGTGCTGCTTTCGAAACTCGATATCATCCGAGTTTTGTGACTTTCCCAAAGTCCCTTCCCGACTTCTTCGCCGCACGAGCCAAGACTCTTTTGGAGATCGAGCTGGACTCGCCGGCGGTCTCGACTGTTCAAGCAATGGTCGTACTGAGCAGCCACGAGATCGGAGCCAACAGGGACTCACGCGGATGTTTGTACAGCGGTATGGCCCTCGGACGTGCCCAAAGCTTTAAAATGGCTCCTGGACTCTTACAACTCGCTTCCAGGAATGGCGATCCGGGTCGCTTTCGACCTCGCATTACACAAGGACATGACAGCATACGTTACCAAAGGCATTCTTACGTCTGCTGAGGCTGAGCTTCGCCGCGCTGTCTTTTGGGGTGCATACACGATGGACCAGTAGGTCGGCCCTTCATAGACAGTTGAGCATCTTTGCTAATGAATGCTGCCTTAAGAACACTGGGCTTTTATAGAGGCAGGCCCTTTCGTATTAGCATGGACGACATCACGGTCCAGAAGCCTGGGGAAGACACACCAGAAAGGCGAATCACTGAATGGCTTCCTTACACTTCCTCTCGTGATAGGATCGGCCCTCCAAATTCCATGGTCGATCATATAGAGTGCGTCAGTCTTCGCAGAATCGAGCTGTGCGAAATCATGGCTCCTCTAGGTCACACGTTGTAAGCTTGATCCCGGGTTAAAGCTTTATTCATTTGATACGTGACCTAACAAGTCCTCTGCTAGATATGGCAACTCCAAAATACCAAAAACGTTTTACAACAACACAGTGAGATGATCGTGACGAAGTTGTTTGTCTGGAAAGAGTCTCTCCCTCAGAACCTCCAGGTTGATACGGAGGATGCACGTGGAACATATCTTCCGCATGTGCTTCTACTACAGTGAGTATTTGATACGGCTGTCAGTTGCTTTTTACTTCTCGCTGACCTGAGCTTGCCGCGCAGCATGCAGTATTATCAGAACGTGATACACGCCCACAGACCGTGGATGTCATCGAGCTACATTCAACCCCAACCACCGCAAGGCCCAGGCTATATGCATGCACAACGAATGTGCATCGAGTCCGCTGTTGAGATAGCGAAGTTGATAAAAATCTACGAACGACAGTACTCTCTTAGAAGAGTCCACGCCCAAGGCGTCGCAATCGTTTTCTCTGCGGCAATCATCCTAATCTTCGCGTTAACGTCTCGCCGCCGGAAGAAGAAGACTGCAGAAACCGCGACACACCTCAGTATATGCTTCCGCGCCTTGGAGGAGTTTTCGGCGTCGTGGGAGTGCGCCAAGCGGACTAGGGACTTCCTCCTCATGCTGCAACGGAAGTGGGAGCTGCGCTCTCGCGGTCTGTGTCAGAACGCTCGAAATTCCATGCCCTCTCTTGGGTCCATGCATGAGGGCGAGCAGGCATCTCGGAAACGAGTTCGGGTAGGTAGCCCAGCGGGTTCGAAGAGCATTGGTAGTTTTCAGAGCATCTCGCCGGTTCAACCGGGAGACCATACTGCCGAATGCCAAAGGGAGAATCACGAGGGTATCGAGTTGGGTATGAGGCTTGATCTTGACTGGGTGTTTGCTGCAGGGACGCAGTCTATGCCCGGACACTGGGATAGTCTCGTGCCCCCTGACGCAATGTTTTTCACACACAACGAGACCTAGCAGTTAAGACAGTCGTCTGTTGTTTCTCCAGTCTCATTACTTCAACAACTTCAGGATTAAGCTGAGGGTTGAGGAAGTTAGTTGTTCTCTTCCACCAAACGTATCGCCAAGCAATTGCGTGAGACCAACTGCGTGCTTGCAGATATCAGCGAACCAATGGCGGTTGCAGGAACGCAACCATCAGCTCTCCAGGCAACAATTCTGAGTCTTTTCAAGTTCTTCCCCCGCGCTTCTCATGAATTTCCACACCTCTCGACGTACTTTTGCTGACTCTACCGTCGCTGACCAAGCCCTACAACTATGTCATTCGCAGATGATCGACTTTGTCCAGTGTGCAGACGACTCGATCTCCAGACGGTCTTCAACCCAGCTCGATTTGACGGCCTCCCAGGCATCCACACCGCCGAGAGCTTCAAGACCAGCTGGACAAGATACATCCAACATGCCGGGGACTGGAGGCCGCTCACCAGAGAGGAGCGCGTGGGCCATTACCCGCCGGGCATCATCCCGAGCTGTCCTTTCTGTGAAGTGGTCCTGAGCCTCACGCACATTCTCAGCCGCCAGTCGCGCGAGACTGGTAAAGTCATCCTGGCTATTCCGGCGGACCTGCTATACGACCTCGTTGTGGCAGATGGCTATCCCGCCGCGGAGCTTGCTTCAACATCGGTCTTCTTGCTCGTCATGAGCTCTACCCAGTTCATCCAAACCGCGGCCCAGTACTTTGGCAACACGCAAGCCGGGGGAGGTATGACCGCCTGGGTTCGGTTCGCTCACCGAATCTATCCGGGAACTCTGGTTTCCGTACTTTCGAGCGACGCCGTAGAGCCCTCTCAACCGCTTCTGGAGTTGCCCATGCAGGGACGGCAGCTGCTCGAAGAACGGATTGACTACGGCCTAGTCCGGTCTTGGATACACCTATGCGAGAGTCAGCACGACACATGTCGCACGGCTCCTGGCTGGAAACCGGTTCCTCACTTCAAGCTCATAGACTGCGAGACCCGTCGCATCATCAACGCGGACTCGGGACAACGGTATCGTTACGTGGCACTCAGCTACGTCTGGGGAACCGCACCACCCGAGAAATACACGTACCCGTGTCTCCCCGACGACCTCCCGCCCGTGGTCCTGGACAGTATGCGTGCAACCGGCAAGCTGGGGTTCCGCTATGTCTGGGTCGATCGTTATTGCATTTGGCAAGAGGACCAAACTCACAAGATGAGCCAGGTAGAGAGAATGGATCAGATCTACGGCGATGCAGAGCTCACCATCATCGCCATCGGCGCCAGGGATCCCAGCTACGGCTTGCCGGGCTTGACGCTATGCCGGACGCACCATGCTCCCATCACCAAAAGAATCGGCCAGCAGAAGCTTATTGCCAACTTCAGCCATCACTGGCAGCTGGACCAGATTACGAGGTCCAAATGGGCGACGCGAGGCTGGACGTTCCAAGAGACCTGCCTCTCGAGAAGAAGGTTGTACTTCTCGAACTACGAGGTCTCGTTCGAGTGCCACGACATGATGTGCTTCGAGCACCTGACCCGCCCGCTGGCTTACAAAGGGAGTTTGGAACATCACGAAAGGCCGGAGTGGAACCACATCAACAACCCGCACGGCGTCTGGGCCATAATCCAAAGATACTGCGAGCGCCAGCTTACCTTCTCGAGCGACAGACTCGCCGCAGTCTCTGGAGTCTTGAAAAAGTGGTCTCGGGTCAACCCTGGATGCTCGTCTTATTGGGGTATTCCTATAGTACCTTGGGGCTCGCCACAGCTAGGCTCCAGTTCCCTGAAGCGTGCCTTTCTTGCCGGGCTGGGATGGGAGGTACGGCTAGGGAGCGCAAATCCTGGCAGACTCGCAGGCTTTCCAAGCTGGTCATGGGTGTCGCAGAACGGGAAAACAATATTTGGCCACAAGCAGTACTTCCATCTCCAACCCCCTGACTTGGTGGAAGACACGAAGAACTTCGATGGCGAGGTATGGGTGGAGACATCCGATGGAAGAGTCGTGGGGTGGAGCACCTTTTGCGAAGGTGGCGGTCTTGACTTGTCGTTCACGCAGTGGACGCGATACTTGCACCTCGAAGTCTGGGCATTTCAAATCGGCCCCCTCTGTCACCGGCAGATCAAGCGGAAATCGGGCACCGCACACGACGACCTTCTCTACGTTCCGACTCTCGAGTACTCGCAGACCGAATCGCGAACACTTGCCCTGAAGTTCACGCCAGACTTTGGGTATGGGGACCTGGCTACCAGCTTCGTTGGCCGAGAGTTTACAGCAGCGTCTTTCTCTCCCCTGGAGCATAGTACGTTTGCCATTGTGCTTGATACGGTCCCGGGCCTCACTGTGAGGATAGGAACCTTGGGGTTTGTGGAGATCAGTGACCTCGGTTCGCACGAGTCGCAGACGCCCGAATACCGAGCCTTTCCTACAGCTCAATTCGCTGCGCAGAGGCACCGTGTTCGGCTGGGATAGTGTGAACAGGGATGTGGTTGTAATGTAGGAAGGGCATGCAGTAAACGCATCCATTATATAAAAGCGATGGCTAACTTAAACCTCTCAAACCAGCAATCACTGCTGTGGCACCGTCACGAGTACCGGGCTGGATTTGAGCCTGATAGAAGCTCTCAACTGCCAGACTGCTGCTGCTGCAGTTTTTTCCTACAGTTTTATCTATTTTGAACAGAGAAGTCACTGTTCAGACACAGGTTCACTCTCCAACTCAAATCCCAACAATGTCTGATACGTAAGCCAGTAGGACCTCGCACCACTTCTGCGCCTCCGTTACATGTCCAGCCTGATGGTGATCTTTGATCAGCTGGCGAATCGCTCGCAGAGACCGGTGGTTCCCTGGTCCAAAATGCTCTTCTGCGTGTTTGTAGGTTAGGATCCCGTACTCAATGCACTCGTCATGTTGATAAGTGTCGCGTAATATGGTGCCCATGACTTCATAGTAACGAAGTTCCGGTTCGGGCCAACGTTTCTGAGGATTCCCGTCGCTGTCTTGAAGCAGCAAGTCAGACCGGGCCAAGACGTCCCTCGCTGGCTCGTACTGTTGCGCTGCCACTTGGAAATCAGCCATTTCTAGGAGACACCTGCAAGAACTTTCATAATCGCCTTCCGCCAGATACATTTCGGCGGTTGCAGCATACCTACATTGAACCTCCTGGAGCTCGCTTCCAGTCTTTTCCCCAAGAAGGCGACAAAGGTTTCTTTTCAAATCGAGAATCGATTCGACTAGGACATTCAAAATCCCCAGTCGGGGTTCGAACTGTTGGGCGCTATAGCTGGCCATCATGCTGAGGATTCGCTTGCGAACATCCCCAGAGATATTTCTGAACCTGTTCCAAACAAGACTGAGAGGATGTCGGTTCCCTAGATGTGTAACGTGCATGTCGTACACAAAGTTGACGACCGACTTCGAAATTTCGCTCTCCAACTCTATGGTGCGGTAGGACAAAGTATGGAAGAAGTCCGGATCCTGGTCTTTGATCATGCGTCCTAGGGAGTCAAGGGTGTTGTTGAGTATACGGAATGCCGTCTTCGTCTGGTTTCCGTCTAGCAATCTCAACACGACAGCTAGGTCGTTATCCATCTTGTTGACTCGGTTGCGCCCGGGTTCTTGGCCATAACTGTACAGTTCCTTTTCTTGCAACGACCACACACCTCCTTCGAGTGCCCCTTCATGGTAGCACCTGAAGATCCGCGGCACCTCTTCGCAACCCTTCACTTCTAGAGGCCCTTCTAGAAGAGACGGTATATTTGGGGCCGGTGAGGGTGTTCTGCAGATGATGTCAAGCTGTGAGCCCAGCGGCAAGCCAGCGAACTCATGGTCTTTATTGCGTATGTCGGAACGGCGCTTCAGGTACTGAACGAATCGCGCCCAGTCAACTTGCTGGTCCCGGATAGTAAATCTCGACCCCTTTCTTATCGCATCACGCTGCCGCTTTAGCTGGAGTATACGCAGAGCCTCGGCCTCCTTGAACTTCTTGTCGAGACCCCAGCTCTTGATTCGGGTTTTGAACATGCGTTCTCTGCGTTATCATTAGCCAATCGAACTCGAAAATACCAGGTGGTAGCATTGGGTATGACTTACGTAGCAAAGATGGCTTGAGGAACTGGTGCCAGTGACGACGTCAAGATGGTCGACTAGCTGTAATGAGCGGGGATGGTTTCAGGTATAATAACGTAGACGAAGTGATCTGAGTCGGACGTACAGGATGTGATGGCGTTCAAATAGCAGACAGTCTGATTCAACTTGTCAGACTTCACGCGCAAACCCGGGAAGGTCAACGCTGCTTTCTGTACCACATCAAGCAGTCGAGCTACACAGCTCACTGGATCAGAACAGAAGGACTTCGCAAACCAGCGATGATGCGGAAGTCACCAATCCGAGATCGACCTACCGCCCTGCTTTTCATTGTGTTGGGCGCTCCCCCGCGATTGCGCTTCTTGTGTGCTGACAGTGGGCGCTGCCAGGGGCTTGAACTGCAGGATGGTCAGCAGCGCCCACGTTTGGCGCGCAGGAAGCCTACGCTTACAAAAGGCTGCGCGGCAGGATCCGATGAATAGTCATGACGGTGGGGATGAGGTGACTCGGGCAACGTAAAACGCCACATCATTGAAGTATTGCCGCGGTGCTGTCACCGACGAAGCGCAGAAGGTTTAGTATCTCCTGTATCAACTTGCATGCTGCATCTCTCCTGTAAAGGCAATCTGCAAAGGTCCCTGTAGGTCCACATAGTTTACCAGTCTGTATGCCAGTTATCAAACAAACCAGCAGGCGGAGGCCCCACAGCATACCCGTACGAACTGCCGCCGTCAAACCGATGCCGGAACAACTGGATGAACTCAGCCCCGGTCATACCAGCCCTTCCACGCCGAGCATCCTCCCGACCTCCGAACCCAGCGCTGGCTCCGTTTCTTCTTCCACAAGGGTGATTATCAGACGAGCCGGATACCTCTTCAAAGATGGTCCCTCCACCACCGCTACCGCCTGATCCGAGTCCGCCCCCGAGACTGAGGCCCCCTCCGTAGCCGAATTCGTCTGGATCGGCTCCGAACATCTCTCTGCCGTCTGCACCGCGGCCCATACCTCCGCTTCCAAAGAAACCATCGAGCGGGTCCTCGAGCCGGATCTCGTCACCTGTTCTAAAGTCCTGCTGTCCATACCCTCCACCCCCAATCCCGAATCTAAACCTTTCCCCACCATCTCCCCGTCGTATCCTCTCCTCCATCATTTTCAGAGTCTCCATGAACACTCGATCCCATTCCGCCTCGGACCTAGCCCTATTCCTGTCACCAAAGGGACCGGAGGACGAACGGAGCGGCATCTGCTGTTGCCGCTGCTGCTGCTGCTGCCGCTGCTGCTCGTTCCGGAGATTCTCCTCGTAAAAGCGGCCGGTTCCGAAGTATATACCTTCAGTTCCGCCGTCGTCACCGCCCGCGGGTCCGTTCTGTTCCCTTCGCCGCTGCCAACCTGCTGTCGGAGGTCGTTGTCGATTCCGGTGGCTGTCCCGGCTGGAGCCGGCTTCCGAGTAGCCATCGAATATGTATGACATCGTGGCTATGTCTCTTCCTTGTCTTGTGGCTGTGCATGAACTGCCGGTGTTCTCTGTGAAGAGGCGTTTCATGTCGACTTCTGTCCGCCTTTTATACTAGAAACCCTCGTAGCGGACGCCGTATGACCGTGTTTTCAACCTTTGCTGGCATTTACACTAGACGAATGATTCATGGGTCCACTTTGTTTAAGCAAGTGATGACGGGAATCGTGTTTGGCATCTAGCTGCCGATTGCTGGAAGCAAGCTGAATGTCATGAGTCACCATAGGAGAAGGACGGAAGGTCGTACCACACAGTCAGTGGGTTTTGTTTTGAATATCGACTAGTATTTGCTTGCAAGCGCGAAAGTGTGCGCCGTCGAATGTCTATATACAAGCCCCAATCTTGAAGCGTTTTTGCCCCATTAACAATCCAGCTTCATCATCTCCATATTAAGGAAAAGGAAGTCCGGGGCATATGTCTGTTTACCTGCTTTGATAGGTAAAGCCGGGTATAATAGAAAGCATACATTACAGGTATCCAGGATCCGGTATACGTATGGTCGCTCCCAAAGACAACGCCGCGCAGAAAAAACAATCAAAAGAAAATGGCTAGTTATGTCGTGGGAGTGTTTGCTTCGTTGCGTAAAGAGACGGGACCTTGAAAACCAGTCGATGGTCTGACGTTCTGCATCTCCATGCCCTGGGTGTCGTTCTTGGGCTGGTCCCGGAAAGCACCAAGGCGTTGATCCCCAACGTTGTACCTCTTCTTGAATTGGTAGTACGTAGGGGGCCTTGGCCGGCAGAGAACAATGATCCAATTCTTGAGCATACTTCCTTGGGTAAAGGCCCGGAAGCGCTCCTTCTTGATGAACTTATGGGAGTTGATATACTCTCTCGTCGTTTCGCCTCGCGCCATGAGAAAGATGTGGTAGCCCATGAGCGCGGCTGGGTAGAGAAAAGAGACGAAGCCGTAAATGGCCATTGCGAAGGGGACGCGGAATTCATCGATGGATTCGCCGAAAGAAACACCAGACCGGTTCATGTGTATGAGGATCTGGCCAAGACAGGCACCGAGGAGGTACAGGGAGAGGAATGTGGCCGAGGACACGAAGGCAAAGAAATAACGGTAGTTGCGTCGTCCAACGCAGTTGTTGAGCCAAACACAGTGGTGATCGTGGGTCTCGATGCAGTTGTCGCATAGGCGGCAGTGATGGGCACGGGGGGTCGCCAAATGTTGCATGTTCTACAATGCTTTACGGGAACTTCCATGGCAGCTGTCGACGACTCCGCCGACTTTATCAGCGTCCAGTCGTTAGTCGGTGGGCCAAGTCGGAGAGGATCCTCGGTCGGTTCCGCAGGAGGAAAGGCGTGGAGGTTCCGAGGCAGAATCTATGAGTTGTTAACCATAAATCACCAAAAGTAAAATAGAAAGGAAAGAAAAGAAAAGAACAAAGGAATGGTTGGAACGTACACCAGGGTCCGATACGGAAGCATGGAGGAATGACGAGATGCAGATGTAGAACAGGTACGCGAAAGTAATGGGAATGGCGGGGCTGATGTTGTGCCATATCCAAGGCGCCGAGAAAATGAAGAAGAGGGTAGCCGGAATAATCATGAACAGGCCAGTCGCCACGTTTACAGGTCTATGCTTGGTGTTCTGGAATCGACCGCCCAAACAGAAAACGGTGTTGCCCTCGAAGTACTGGAAGATATAGCCAAGGTTCGTTTTGGATTTCAAATTGTTCTTGTCGGCTGGCCTGGACGAGTCGACCGGGTTGAGCTGCGGAGTTGAGGCAGTTGACGAAAGCTTCTCGCCGCCTGGCAGGCTCCGGTTCGACTTGTTCTGACCCTGCTCACTTCTGCCCGGCAACAAGAAGCTGGAGCGGAAGGATCGCGGAGATTTGACGGGACTCGGTTGATTGCCTCGCTCCTTGAAGCCTCCGTCCACATTGATGCTCAGGTTCCGGCTGTTGCGCTGGTTTCGTTGCAATGGAGTAACGCTCTCTGACATGCTGCCAGCCGGGTAATGACCGTGGATCGGGCTCGTGTTCGCGGTGATTCGGTCGTAGGTTCCTGGCTCGGTATACTCGGTTCCGCGGGATGGCGGCGGGCGCATTTCTCCGTCATCGCTGAGCTGCCGTTGAAGACGGGCAACGGGGTTCGAAACCGGATTAGAAATGACGCTGTACCGAGCATTCGGTCCGCCGCTGGCAACAGCGGCAGCGGCGGCGACACTCTGGCTAGGTTCGGGCTCGGGGTCCTCGGGTGTGGGTTGCTGGCGAGTTGCGGGGCGAGAACCGCCACGCTGGGCCTGCAGCTTCTGAGAACTCATGGGACGAAAGAAGGCCGATGACGTGAGAGAGGGGACGTGGCTGCGGCTTGTCGAACTTGGCGGTCGGCTGCTGATGGAGCCAGCGATACTACCGCCCCCAGTGCTGCCTCTCTTCTCGTTGAGGCTCGTGATATAGTTCATCCGTGGAGGCGGGCCCCGTCGGCGGCCTTCCCAGGGTCCAGACATTCCCGTCTTCGCCGTTCCTGGCCGTGACACGGAGTCTGAGGCCAGACCTGATCTCCTGCGCGGGTTTTCGGCAAGGGTTTGCGCTGCGGCTTCCCCGCCGTCGTCGGACGCAATATCGGTCATACGCGACGAGATGATACTCGGCGGGCCTGGTCGGTCGGAGCGCCCAGGAAACTGTGGTTTCGCAAAGCCGTCCTCGCCAGTCGGAGCGTTAGGCCCGCCGGCCTGATCTTTGGATGTCATGGTCGGGCGCTGCTATCGGAGACGACTCGACAGCGGGACAATCTTCGGTGATAGTAGATTTTCTCCGCTATAACATATCGCTGTCGCCGCAGTCGTCGAGGGTATCGCGAGATTGGAAAATGGCTCGAACGGGAATTCCGTCGATGAGGGGTCGGGGGAACCTTGGTCGGTCTTAAGTTCGGCGCTTTGACGGCGACGACGTGGTGAATATCGCGCGGTGCGATGGGTTCGGTATGCTCGGCAAATGCGTCGCACAAGGTTTGGAAAAGGCTGAAGCGCAAAAGTCTGAGGTCGAAGTTGGTATTAAAAGGTCGTGCGAGGGAATAGGGAAAGGCCCGTGAATTAAGGCGAGAATCGGAGGTAATAGTATCGTGTGGTATTCGTGTCGAGTAGAGAAAGACGGAGAAAGGAAGGTCGGGATGGCAGACGAGCCGTGACAATGAGCGAAACGAATTGAAAAGGTCGACTAGATTCGGGATCTTGTCTTGCCTTGGTGTTCCTTTTTCGAGACCACAAAGTGACCTAGCCGGCACAAGGAAAAAGCAGGGTTGCCCGACACAGTGACGGCGAGAACTGGAGCGTAAATTGGACGGGGGAACGCATCTGGGCTGGAAGATCCAATGTAAGGGGCAACCACCAGTACGACCTGGGCGCCCGTGCTTTGTGCATGAGCAAGGTTGCACAGGGTCCCGGAAATAGGCTAGCGATACCAACGTGCAAAAGTAGTTGCCGCCTGTCACCACTAACAAATTCCTCTCCCGCTCCCACTGTTTCACGATAGCAGCCACGCTCAAGCCCCCTCCCGGCGGCTTTGGCCGCCTTTTTATGCCGGCGCCAGCTCAGCTAAGACCAGGCCAATTTGATTACAATTGCCGGATTTGGGCCCCAGCTTTAAATTACCACAGGAGCAACAGACCAACAGCACGCGGCGCCCGCGATGGCTGCAATGCCAGGGCGACGGGAGGGTAAGATTTTCAGGGCGACCGACAGATGAATCGTTCAAGCACCATCGACACTGGGCACCAAAGGGCGCACAGGCCATGGCCACGGCTGTTCTAGATTCCACTCTAAAGTCTACGTCCACGATGCTTCTCAGCCTCTGTCTCTTCCACTTCAACGGCGACATGCGAGGAATGTCAAACGGTGTTTTGGTTGTGCTCATATCACACAGCTTCTAAGACGCGTTGTGACCCTCTTTCGAAGCCGTTGAGGCTGTTGCAACGCTGAGGGTTCCCGGACTCATTATCCCAGTCTGCTGGGTTGGTCCTCGCTCATTGAACCTTCGTTCGTGCCAATTACCCTCAAGAAATGCTCGGGACACGGCACAAACAAACCAATCGCGCATCGCTGTCGTGATTTCTTTGTTTTGAGACGCCTCGGAGTCGATTCTATCCATGGGAGTCACTGCTTCAACATCCATGATTTAGAATATGCAGACAAACCCATCCCGCCTATGGTATTATGGCTTATCGTCTACTGCATGGGCCATCCCGCTCGTCCTCAGTCTTCTGACTGTAGTTTCCTGGTTTTGACATCAAACGCACGTCTCGACAAGTGCGCCGGGCACGGCGGTCAGACTGCTTGTCCATAAGCTTGCTTCTCAATACACGCAACCAATCCTGATCTCCTCCATCGGTAGCTCCGTATGAGCTTGCACCATCACCACCACTCCTTCGTCTGAACTGCTGCGGCATGGTTAAGACTTGGGCTCGAACTTTAAGATACGCAACATACAGTGAATCAATCTTCACCTCAATCCAGCTTCGTTGCGATTCCTCGACACAAGTTGTGCTTGCATCTCGCTCGATTTATCAAACAAAGCAGTCTTCTGTTAGGCAGTGATCAACGGCTAAATGGGCGATAACACAGCCATGACTATGTCAATGGTCGAGCCTCTCCCAGTTTTGTTAAAAAGAACCAGAGTACACACACTAGTCGCAAGGCCGAAGCAGAAGCAGGTAAACTTTTGGACTTCGGGCTGTTGAAAATAAGCTTTATAAAACATGGTTCTGAAATTGAACAACACACCCATCATGAAATCCAAGAACCTCGGACGGGTCCTCCATAATCATTTTATAAGACTGCTGTCACAAGTACTCACGATGCTATCGCCTTGTCCTCGGGACCCCGCGACTGTGGGGTCGTCCGAGGAGTGCGCATCAGCCAATGGGCCAGAGTCGTCCTCAAGCCATCAAGCAACAATACTCTTTTCTGTCGGCTTTGCACGACAAAAACAGCGGTAGCTGTTTCTATCGTCTGGCAAAAGAAAAATCCTATCCCGAAGCAGTCGCGTGGAGGAGGGCGAGCGTTGATACCCTACAGACTTGATGGACGTGACATGGGAGAAGAGTCACGGATAGACAGCTAGGCCGGATATCCTCCGGGAATCCTTTAGCCACATAAAATGCATCAAAACACTGCGGGATGAGGTAATGCCCACAGGGCCCACAGAAGCCCGGATTGGCCAATCACCAAAATTCGTCAACCCGGCCAATCGTTTCTCCCGAATTTCAACCTTGGGATCCTGTCTTGACCGAACCTGAAGCTCCGAAATCATACGACAGCCGAACCTCACTCACAACATCCACCTCCCAACGACATCCCCTCAAACCACCGCAACAATGGCCTCCTTCGTCGCCCGCCGCGCCTTTTCTACCTCGATCCGCCGCCTCTCCCAGAACGATCAGGCCAAGCAGCAGCTCACCCAGGAGTCCAAGCGCAACCCCGAACTTATCGTGCGTGATATCCCCATCCATCCGTCCAGCCGAAACTCTTACATCACCACCGCCGTCTACCTCTCTCCCTTCGAAGCCGGGCTTCTGCGCCAGCCAATTTACGCATAGGCCTGGCCCACGAGGAACGAATTTCGCACGAGAGGATGGGCAATTGGGGCTACGGCAGCTTTGCGCGGGGAAAGAGACAACTGAAGGCTAATTGAAATTTCGTCATACAGATCCTCGGCGGCATCATGGTTGCTGCCTTCGGCGGTGCCGGCCTCTACTTCGGTATGTTTCCCGGCTGAACGTGTTTTTCATCCACGACGACAATGGCTGATGCCGTTTTTCTGCTCAGGTCGCTCCCCCACCTCCTCTACCTCCGAGAGCCCCGTCCTGAAGGCCGGTATGCCCTGGGAGACCGAGGGTGAGGGCAAGTACAAGTACCACCCCGGCGGCAACCCCAAGAATGAGCCCAAGGATGCTCCCAGCGCCGTGAACACCGTCATCATCCCCGATGTCACCCTCCCCAAGGTGCGTTGTCGAACTCCTCAGGTCCTCCCGTTGTTGGGATGCTGTCCGTGGTGGCAGACCACGAGGAGCATGACTTTCGAGGCATGGAGCGAAAGAAAATACTCTCAAGCTGACTCTCATGGCACAGGAACTGCACGACAAGTACAACAAGTGGGGCAAGGAAGGTTACCCTTAAAGACTTGAAGATACCTGCGATGAGAAGACGTGTTTTTGCGCGAGCAGTGGAACGGGCGAAAGGTGATTTTCATGTGTAGATAGGGAGAATTCAGATTTTGCCACAATTTTCTACCTCTGACACTATTCATCCCTGTCCTAGATGTGTCACTCATTCGCTCGCGCTAGCTAAGTTACGGCTCTGCTTGCTCGATTCCAAGCGGCAAAATATTCGAACATGATGCATCAGCAAGTTGAAAGACATGCAATTTAATCATGAGGGCGTGTACAAGTACTCCCAAAAACTGAATGCCTCTTCGGTTGTACTCACAACTCCACAAACACCACAGGCCTGCGCCTCAATTCTCGTTTACATGCCCCCATCTACGAGGAAAGCTGCTCGATCTCATCTCCGGTGAAACCAAACAGATAAAGCAAGTCCAGGAGGCTTTCGCTGTTCAACCTCGTGTCGGCCTCCATCTGCACCATCGGCTTCGCATTCCAGGCAACGCCGAGTCCCGCCGCCTCCATCATCAGGAGGTCGTTCGCGCCGTCGCCCACGGCAATGACCTGTGACAGGTCAATGCCCTCCTTGCCCGCAATCTCGACCAGGAGATCGCGCTTCCTCTCCTTGCCTACGATGAGACCCTTGACCTCTCCGGTAAGCTTGCCGGCCTCATCAATGACAACCTCGTTGGCATGCGCGTAGTCAATGCCCAATTCTCCAGCCAGCCAGCTCGTCAGGGGGAGGAATCCACCAGAAAGCACCGCGGTCTTCACACCGATGCGCTTCAGAGCCTTGATTAGACGGGGCACACCCTTTGTCACGTCCAAAACAGGTCTCAGCTGCTCGAAGAAAGACGCTGGGAGACCCTTCAGAAGCTGTACACGCTCGCGGAATGCAGCGTCGAACTCGAGCTCGCCGAGCATAGCACGATGAGTAATGTCTGCGACGCGCGTGGCCAGGTCGGGCGGGTCCTTGATGGTCGCGGCGAGCAAGTCAATTACCTCCTGCGTAATAAGAGTGCTGTCCATGTCGAACACGACGAGTCTAGGGTGACGGCGCCACAGGGTATCGGGCTGCAGCGCGACGTCGACACTCCATTCCCTCTCGAAACGGTAGATAAGCTCGTGTCTCCGCAGATCAGTCAAACTAAGATAGCTCTGGCAAGGAGCTGGATCGAGGGTCAGCTCCACGACGCGCGGGTTCTCCTGGCTATCGAGACAGCGATGCGACGAGCTGTAGTCGGTTTCGCCGGCGGGTAGAGGGAAGGTCGACATCAGGTGCAGGAACGAAGTCACGCACATGGGCGAGACGTAGGAGCCATACAAATGGTCGAGCTTCTCGGGTTCCTGCGTCGGGGGTTCGAGCGGGAAGGAGTCGGGGTCCTGCGTGGGCGCAAAGTTGGCCGGGAGAGACTCCTTGCCGCCAGAGCTCTCGGAGGAGGCCAACTTAGGCGGCGATGCGACGCCGCTACCACCCGTCGCCGCAGTCGCGTTGCTCTCGCCGTTCGGTTTATAGAACAGCGTCGCGACCAGACGAGACTGCTTCTTGCCCCCGGCAGGCGCGCAGTTCGGGTGCGAATAGCTGTGGTTCAGGCCGCTGCGGATGGTGGGCGGGTCTCCTCCGAAGGGATGCCGTTGAAGCCGGCATAGTTCTTGTGGTTGTGGTTATGGTTGGGGGTGTGCTTTGGCGGCGAGACGGACACATTGTTCAGGTCCTCGACCACGGTATCGATGCCGAAGCGACTCTCGGGGTGCTGCGGAGGCCGGTACTGCTGGTGCTCGCGCAGAAACGAGCTGCTCCTCATGGACGAGGTGAGCTGAGGCCGAGGCGACGTCGTCGGCTTGGCGGGGCTTGAGTCGGCCATGGCGGATACTTTTCTATGGCGGGGTCCAAGCTGGGCAGACGGAGCAAGCTGAGACGGACGACGGACGGAACGGGACACAGACAGGAGACAGACGATGCAGGATGGAGCAATCTACAGCAACAGCTGTCGGCGACGGCAGCGGCGGCTTTGGGAAGGATGTCGCGATGAGGTGAGGGGGTGGGAAAAACGAGAGAGCTCGGAGCCACGTCCTGGTGAAGGAAAGCTAAAAGACTCGGCGAATCTGCCCTCCTGTTTCGTAGGTCAAACATGTTTGCGTGGTTGGACGACAGACGAGTGAGGGACACTGGACGCGGCGGAGGCTGGCACAGCGCCCGCTGGCACTGTGAGTCTGACTGTGTGTACCCCGCCTCGCCGTCACTGGTCCGGAGCCGAATTAGCTCCATAAATCCCGTGTCCGAGGTCTTGCGCAGCATTTAATTGGTTGTTGTCGATCGCAGGTGGACGCCTAAATCACGTGGTTACCCCTCTAAAATTTCTGACATGACAGAGCTAAGGTCAGGTACGAATGACACGGTGAGTCTTCATTACATCACTCTGAGGTCGGTCAGCGACAAGGTGTAGGGTTGGGGGAAACACTCTGCCGAAGTCCAAACACGTGAGTGAGCAGGATGTCACTCCCGGGATCTGCGGGACCATCAGCCTCGTCCGAATTCGCCAACGCCAGTCATCAGGGGTGGAATAGTTCAGGGACGATGCCAGCACAGCCCTTTCACCGTACTAGCGTTCGCAGAAGATACTGGCCTCAGCCTCTCTGTTATGCCAACTGGCGAGTCTGCAGTGAGGTAAGTTGCTCATCCACCAGTCCACCATGGCAACCGCTAACTGATCTCTGCTTCAGGAGCTGGCTCCGCTGATAGACGACGGACCAAAGCGGGAATAACGCGCAGGCTTCCAACAGACGTAAGACACGGGTGACAGATTGTAGTGTGTCCGGAGAGTTGTCTCCTCTTCTGGGCACCCGCAATCGGCCTGCTAGTCTTGGTCGTTGGATCCAACACAGAAAGGGGGGATGAATGAGCGGTCACCAAGGCGCCTTGCCAGTGATGTGGTCCAGCAACCTGGAGTCTCTTACGAATGTCGAGAAGTTGTCGAAGGAAAGGAGTCCCCAAGAAGTCTTGGTTTCTCCAATTCTTGTTGGAAACCCGCTGTTTCCGAGTCAGGGCCCGTCTTAAAGAAGCCATGCTTTTTCAACAAGCCCGAACCATCTCTTAAGAGGCGCCGGAAGCGGCGAACAAGCTCGGAAAACAGGTCGGCAAGCGAGGCCTCGGGCGGTGATAAATGTCGAAACACATCTCCCGTTGAAACCCCAAGGTGGATTTGTCAGAAAATTTCGCGGCGGGCAACCATGGATGATGCCTTGGTTCTCGTATGTTGACTGGTGGGTGTGAGGATGGAGATGCGTCGACCGGCGCGGGATGCTGACGCCCCGTTTTCAAGTTGGCAGTCTAGACGAACATCCGGTGGCATCCATGCCGACGGCCGGGTGGGCCGCCGATTACCGTGCCGGCCGACCGCCGAGTGCCGTTACCGCACCCACCAGGCCAAGCAGGCTAGTGGCCCGAGCGGAATCACGCCTTCTTGCATCATCATGGCGAATTCACGCCAGTGTTTCTGCTCGACTGGGAGGCCCTTTTTTCCGTTTTCGTGCAATTGTTCATCATGAGCATCATTTCTTGGGCTTTCTTGATATCGACAAACACGGCGGAGCCGGCCCCAGTATCTATACTCATGAGGTCACGGCTCCCGGCTGCCGGAGCCGGCTGTAGGCCTAAACTTTTGCCATTGTCAAATCCACTCCGGCTTCCGGGGCGATGGCGCAATTGCGGGATGTCCACGGTACGGAGCAGCCCCTGTGTGCTGTAACCAATCATGTATGGACTTTTTTATCACGAAAGGTTTAGCGTCGATGTCGTGATTGCTCCCTGACCACGCCTCGACCTTAGAGATGCAAATTCCTCAGCGCCCGTCCAATGCAGTATTACAGATGCTCCTAACACGCTGCGATTGCGCAATAGTTTGAGCGGGCTCTTGTGGTCCGGCGCATCCCTTTCGGCGTTTTGGTTCGATCGGATGCTGTCTGAGAAAGCGGCGGAAACCAAATTAGTAATGTTGCTTGATGATGCCCTGTGCCCAACAATATGATACTCTTCCCATCTCCTTCCCGCGGTGTAAGTTCTGCCTGCCTGCTTCGTCCTCATAAAACAATACCTCTACATCTTCCTCTCCTCTTCTCCAGAAACTGAAACTTTCCCCAGACTCATCTCTTGCGTCATTTTCTTTTCGGTTCTTCCTTATTGACCAAAGCCGCACTGAGTGACCATAACTTGGATTTCCCATACACCCTCTTACAAGCACGCTTGTCATATACCGCCGGTATACCTCAACCACGTCTCTTCACCCAACTCTTCTGCCATTTTTCAGACACTTCGAAAATGTCGTCTGCCGTCGAGTCCGCGACCCGGACGTCCTCTGTTGCATCATCTCCCCGGTTGAATGCCGTTGAGGCCGCGAAGCTGGACCGCGCCGAGGTCGAGTCGGGATATGGTTCTGCCACAGATGCCTCATCGACGGCGTCGTCCATCCCCGCGCTCCCCCTGATCTCCCTCACCCAGCCGCACCTCAAGCACCTCAACGACCAGCTTGAGAACATGCACCCCCTCGACATCCTCCGCTTCGCCAAGGTCATGTTCCCCAACCTCTACCAGTCGACGGCCTTCGGCCTGACGGGTCTCGTGACCCTCGACATGCTCTCCAAGATCCAGAAGGAGAACCCCGCCGCCGCCAACGTCGATCTCATCTTCCTCGATACCCTCTACCACTTCAAGGAGACACACAACCTCGTCGACCGTATCCAGGAACGCTACCCCAACGTCAAGCTGCACATCTTCAAGCCCTATGGCGTCGACTCCACCGAGGAGTTCGAGGCCATGTACGGACCCAAGTTGTGGGAGACCGAATCGGAGATGTACGACTGGATCGCAAAGGTCGAGCCCCTCCAGCGCGCCTACCAGGAGCTCGGCGTCGCTGCCATCCTTACCGGCCGCCGTCGCTCACAGGGCGGTGCCCGTGACAAGATTCCCATCATCGAGGTCGACGATGAGCGCGGCGTCATCAAGATCAACCCTATGGTCAAGTGGTCCTTCAAGCAGGTGCAGGAGTACATCAAGACCCACAACGTTCCATACAACGACCTGCTCGACCAGGGTTATAAGTCCATCGGTGACTGGCACTCCACCGTCCCCGTCAAGGACGGCGAGGATGAGCGCGCCGGCCGCTGGAAGGGCCAGCAGAAGACCGAGTGCGGCATCCACAACAAGAAGTCGCGGTACGCCCAGTACCTCGAGGAGATGGAGCGTAAGGCCATCGAGACCGACAAGGCAGTGCCGTCGTCGTCTGCCCAGGCAGAGAAGCAGGGCGAGGCCGCCATCGCGCCCGTCATCAAGGCCGAGAAGGAGGAGCAGGCCATTGCATCCGTTTAAAGTGTTTGTGGGACTTCGTTTTTGCTTTTTATATAATGACCTGTACATACGATGGCATGACGGCGTTTTGGGGGTTAAAAAACCAAAGGACAGCACGGGACAGCATGCTGGCGTTCTGGATGGGCTCGGCTAAAGGCCAGTAGATGTCTTGCATTTAGCAGACACTCGATCCTACATTTGTAGATAGGATAATCAAAAACGATGGAGCAATGTATGAGACTGACTGTAGGATGTCGAAAGAAGTGAGGATGTTGTGAGGCTCCAACTTTGTGTCCCGCTGAGACCCCGCATCTGATACATTAAGTGGAAACAGCAGCCGACGACGACCCATAAGTGCCTAACATTCCGTCGCATAATTTTGCAGCTTTTCAGTTAGGCTGCTGACAGATCTCTCGAGGCTTATCTCGTAATAGATTGGCCCAGATGACATCTCGTGACCTCCTTCCATAATGCGAAGCTCATTTACGGACAACGCTGACCGGACAAGGCTTCTGTGGTCATCGTCGCGGCGAAGCTAGATTTCATGGAACAGACGGTATTCTTGGTGGCGGATGCAAATGGGTTGAATCTCTCGTTCACAGACATCATTGACCAACCCGGAGGTGATGATGGTCGATTTATTTGACCCCGGCGCTCACTTTGAATTCGTTACCACCCTATTTTTGAATATACAGATCCGCTTAATGCTTTCAAGTCTGCTGACCAGCGCACAACAGTGCCGTGCCTCGGTTTTCGTTGCACTGGGCATGCTTTAGCGTATGAGAATGTACAGGTCACGGCAACCCGACGCCATTAGAAACGGATTGACAGCCTAAAAGTGCCAGAAACACATCTTCGCAATCCATAATTGTATCAACACACTATGATCAAGTCTGTTTGAGGCGCGAGACGTTGAATAATTTCAAGAAGATTGGAAGCCCAACCTACAACTGGCGCGCCGCTTGAGGCACACGACTGGGTCGGCTCTATATCCAACCGAGGTACATACGCGGCGATTTACGAATATGCTAATCTTTGAAATGGTATACTTCAACTAAAATGGAAAGGATGATTTCATGCGTCCATAGGACGGGATAGCAGGTTACCGTCAACTTCCTTATACCCACCATGCTGGGACCCTTGACTTAGGGGGCTGGCTGCTAATACACCGAAAGACTTGGGCCTTATATCCAGCATGCATAATACATGACGGAGTATGAATGAAAATGTTGATAGTGATTTACGATATCATTGCCTGTCAATGCAGGCATTCACAGGACCGTTTCTGTGATGACTTCTATGTTAGCAACACAAAGAAAACGATTGTTTAAATTCGATCCCTAAGCCTATCTCGTCACATAATTAAGTTCTCAACCAGATTATTATGGTCTGTTCGGTTCATGCTTTCTTCAAATCTTCTCGAAAGGCTGGCATCGTGCAGATATGTCCACGTTGAGTCCATAGTCCAGACCTCGGCCATGTGAACGCACCGCTCACCACGCCCGGCCCTGACGAAGCGACGTGCTCGCCGCAACCGGAAAACGGACACTTTAGGAAAGCCTTGATGACATATGAGTACACTTGGCAAAAACGGCTCAGCTTCTAGGTTTCCAAGTTGTTGGCTCCGTCAGGCGAATGAAGGACTAGCTCAACCGCGGTCGTGGACAACGATCACCGACTTGGCAGAGTAAGACGTTATATTAAGGCCGCAACACCACCACACCGCCAGATAGCCTGAATCAGCCGAGAAGTGGTCTGGCTCAGTCGGCCCTGCAAGGTGGCATCGGAGGATTGGGCAATATGAAATAAGCTTGGTTCGTCGGCTCGCATCCCGACAGTGCACTGTGTGTCCCAAAAAGAGACGACACTGTGGGAGTACCTCGCAGACTCTCAACCACCAGACACACTTTTTCCCCCCGTCGTGGGCAATTGCGGCAGTCGACCTCACTTACACGCCAGCCCATTCGCCAAAAGCAAGGCAGCCCAAACGCCCGACGTACCCCGGACTCTACCGGCAGCGGACCAGAGCAGCGGTTTCCGGAGTGAGAGCCATTTCTTCACACGAGGAATCTCCTGCTACCCCCACAAAATCACGGAAACCATGGCGCCGCAGCAGCAGCAGCATCAACAGCGACTAAGGCATCATCTGCTGCCTTCCCCGCCGCCCTCCTTCACGACCCGCAAGCACAAGATACTGGAGCAGCTCAGCGTACCCGACGCCGAGTATACTGACGCCTCGCCCAAGGGGTCTGTAGACGTCGGCATCCGCGAACTCATTGACGAGCTCAACTTTCTCGACGGCTTCGTCACGACGAGCAGCTGCGCGGGACGGGTTAGCGTGTTCCTCGAAGGTCACAAGGCGGCGGTATCAGCTTCTACCGCCACTGGACCAACGGCGGGTGACGAATCTCATCCTCAGGCTGCATCTCAAAACGGTGATAACAACGCCGCCTTCGCGACGGTAGCAGGTCCTGGGGGGAAGGGAGGCGGCGGCACGTGGTTATTCGTGTCGCACGATCCCGTTCCCGAATCGAACCATGACGATGACGAGTTGCCGTGCCTGCTAGGTCTCGTGGGTAAGAAGGAGGCAGCCGGTCGCAGCACCGGAGAGTCGGGTAGCGCTCAGCCTGGGCGGCAGAGGAAGCGGCTCATTCACTTCAAGTTCGAGCCCATGGTATGCAGTCCTCTTCACCCATGCACACTCCCACTCATCGCACGCCACACCCGAACTCACTCATGCCGGGGCCAATGTCACCTTGGAACCTCTCAGACCGAATCCTGCATACGCAGCACTCACATGACTAACCGAACCCCCACCATAGATTCTCCACGTCCTCACGGCGTCCTTGGCCCACGCCCAGATCCTGCTCAAATGCGCACTCGCAGCCGGCTTTCGGGAGAGCGGCGCCCTGAACCTGCTCCCCTCCACCACCACTACCACCGCACCACAGGACGACTCATCGTTGCCGGTGACGCCAATGGTGGGAGTCAGGACGATGGGTCTCGCCCTCGAGTCTCTGATCGGCTACGTCGTCGACGATGACCAAGAAATATCGGGCGGGGAGGCGCGGTACTGCACCGTCTCGGCGGAATACCTGCGAGACCTGTTGCAGATCGCCAACGAGCGCTTCACGGAGAATGCGGCAAGAATCGCGAGGTTTCGGGCCGCGTTGCAAGAGGCCGTGGCAGGGCCTCCGCCTAAGCTAGGCGAGGGGGGCGCCGAGTGGGAAGACGCTGCTGCCAGGAGGGAGCGAAAGAGGGCCGAGGGTTTACGACGGAAGGAAGAGGTGTTGGCTGCTAGACAGAAGACGCAGACGCAGATGCAGACTCGGGACCGGGAGACCCCCCCAGAGCACCCGGCCGAGCTGCCTGAATACGAACTCCATGGGATGTGATGTGACCAATTCATTCATCATCTATACACTTTTGCCTTTGCCTCTTTCCCGCCAGTAGCATGGTTGTTGTACACTTTCGCACTTCCCATTACCTTACTGCCGCCGCCATCTTATCAGCAAGCATGCCACCCACTCGCTACCTTCATCGGCCACAGTGATGCAGAAACCAGACACCGAGAGACGCTTCAACGCTCCCCTCCACCCCCACTTCACGAAACAATCTTCTCAACCCACCCCTTCTCTAACCGCTTCACCTCCTCCTTGAACGCCTCAACCTCCTTCCAGCAGTCGAGCGGCCGGCGGTCGTTCTCGAGCAGGCAGCGGACGACGTTGCCGCGCGCTGTCTCGACCGCCTCGGGCAGGTCGCGCACCTTCTTGCGCTCCGCCAGCTTGGCGCGCAGGGCCTCGACCTCCTTCGCGACGCTCTCGTGACTGCGCTGGCCCTCGGCCGCAGGCTTGTCCTCGGCGGCGATCTTCTCGTGAGCGAGCTTCAGGGCTTCGGACTCCTTGGCCTGCAGGCGCTTCAGCTCCTCCGCGACACGTGCCTGGACCTGGAGCTCGGCGAGCTGCGAGCGGGAAAAGTCGGTCTACGGTTCGGTGTTGGTATCGGTTAGCTTTCTGGCTTTTCGAGGGAAAAGACCGCAAGGGGGATGGGTGACGAAGAGCCGAAGCGGAAGGTAGAGGTGCCGTTAGACATGCAGAGCGTCGTGACGAGGGCTTATGTGGACGGAGAGGCTGGGAATTACCTCATGGCTGGTTTGCAGAGACTCGACGAGGTCGTGTGAGATGCCGCTAGGCGGGCTGCTGCGCAGTCTTGGTCAGTCGATGATACCACGGCGGACGCAGGGTGAGGCAATTGGGTAAGACTTACGCCTTCCACAGATGTGGGGGCGTGTTGGACGACGGTTTGGACTCGCTGGCACCCATGATTGCGGCCTCAATGGCTGGAGAGGTGATTTGAATGTTTGGCCGTGATGTTATGGAATTTTCCGGACCGTAGACTGCGGTCGTCAAGCTGCGAGCTCCGATGGGCCGGCGTAGGTGCACGTGACGGGTCGGCAGTGATGGAAGCCTTAGTCATTCGAGGCCGCATTATGTCATCTCCCGAGCCTCCATAAATCGTCTCGCTGAGTCATTGATTAAAGCTCCACGTGCTAGCATATCCCAGCTGCAACCAGCTGTCAGCAGAGCCCACAGCATATCTGCATGTTCTGGAAGTTTGTGATAGTGAGCACTATCTCTCAGACCGTTGTCCGCCCGCAGCCCACGTCAGTGACCCCCGCGCAGCACTACGCGGCCTCAAGTCTAAGCATCTCATCTTCTCCTCTGTTTCAAGGGTCGCGGTTGACAGTTAAGACGGAAACACTGGAAGAGTGTTGACCCAGTCCTTCGAGGGTCCAGCAGGATGGGTAGAACGGCTATCTCGGCGAGATCTCAGCACCCACGAAGCGCCGAAGGCCTCATGGGGGGTCAAAGACGGGCATGCTTCGGCCAAGAGGGTGGTCAGAAAAGGGAGGAGATACGGAGCTAGAGACAAAAGAGAAAGCATCTGTAGTGATGATGCAGAGATTCGAGCAAATCTCACGAGCCGTCCGCATTTCTCGGCTTCATCTGCACATGTTTGTCTGCTAATGCACGCCAATGCTCACCTGAAGCGTACGGGGCCTGCAATATCATTGAAACGACAGGTCACCCAACAAGCAAATGACTTCATGAGAGCCATTCCCCTTTCTCGGCCACCACACGTCTTGGGTCCTCCAGGCACCTCCCGGGCACGTCGGCAGGCTGCTGGGCGACTCCAAGCGGGCGGCTCACCTCTTTCGCAGAATCCGCTGCCCTCTTCGGCCCCCCCAGTGCAGGTCCTGCAGCCTGCGGCCCAGCTTGACGACCCGGCCAGGCGGTTGCGAGGGAGCCAAGATGGAAAGCTGGAGGGGCAGAAGCCTCTTTACGGACTCTGGCTCCGAGACGAGGCGCTGGGATACCCGGGTTGGTTAATTTGTTTGCGACGACGCTTGACAGGGGCTTCCCGCTGGGCAGAGCAGGGGCCCTGGCGGAGCACGGCTACACCGTCACATCCCGCAATCTGTTCGCGGCTGGACGAGTATTGCGAGGCCCAGATGCGGCGGAAGAAAATTCGCTGACGGTTTGAAGGGGACGAGAACGTGGGAGGGATCCCCTCGTCGGCTCGTCGCTCCGCCTCTGGTGGAGCTCTTGCGAATACTCTCTATCTTCTGTGAGAGGGAAAGGGGACAAGAAGCAGGGTAGCCCTATACTGCTGGAGTTGATTGCGATCAAGATCAGACAGAGCTTTGACTTTTGACAGAACCACACAGACTCCGCGAACTGCAGGCGTGGCAGGACGTACGTTGAGGTTCGTCGGCAAGCGTATGGGTTTAATTTTCGTCGAGGCGCTAGATCCCGGCTGTCAAACGGGCGGCTGGTTGGTTACGGTGGAACTGGGAACTTGCTGGTTGTTCGACTCTGATTCCTCAGCGGCAGGTGACGTACGATGAACGGTTGCCTCGGATGCCCAGCAATGGTAAGATGCAAGACATGAAGGTTGAGTGAACATTAGACACCGGGCCGCTGCCGTCAAATGTCGTCCAGATGAATACTGCGGCACAACCGGCCGCGAGGGACGGCAGAGCGTCATGGTTGATGAAGTGGGTGAGGGGCTGATTCACATGCTCACAGAGTTCGGCCAAGGTGTGGCGGTGGTGGTGGTGGTGGGTTATCACTCGCAAACCCATGCTGGTAGTTTCTTCTCTCTCAGAATTCCACCCGCTCGTCATGGCCCGAGCGTCAGGTGCCGCTTCTTCCAGCCCTTCAAGAAGGAAAGGCAGTACGAGGGTGAGGTGAAAGATGGATACGATCATAACAGTGCATCTTATGGTCCGTTCTTGCATAATGTCTGTGTCACTGTTCCCTATCGGAATTCGGATGTCATCTGATACACTAGAGCACTCCGTACGCAAGATCGAGCGTAGCCTCGTGGCACTCAACCGAACGTTTTGGTTCCACTCACCCAGCTAGATCCATTCTGGCGTCAGACGGTGCCCGGCGAGGCGGATGAACGACGGAAACCAGCGTAGATCTGACGAGAGGGAGAGAAAGAGCGGGATAGTGATGTCTCTGACCTCGGGACCATCGGCTGGCTGGATTGTTCGATGACAACGGTCGGCTCATCGGGGTTGGAACAATGAGTCCAATGACAGCAGACATGGGGCCTTAACTAGGAATGGCGTTGGCCCAGCCAATGGTTGGAATTTCTTTTCGAAGTTTTCGTTCATCTGAACATGCCCCACGGCGGCTGGGCAAAGCAGGGCCATGTTGGAAAGCGGTCCGGTGGGTGGGAGGCCCAAAAGAGAACCGAAATTCCCCTCTTGTTCGGTCATGTCGGTGGATGCTGTGTGGAAGTCGCCGAATTTTGCAGCTTCATGCCATGCAGCCATGTGTGAGACCGAAGAGGCATGTCGGGTCCAGGTACAGGGACCAACAGCAGCAGAATCCTGAGAAGGATTTGATACTTTGCTTGGCATCTTGGGTACCGATGCTCTCGACAGGTTGGCGCCGGCTGGCACTAGGCGATAGGTCGAGCGCCAGAGCTCGCTTGTGACCCCGTCCTTGTTCGTCCGGTCTCTGCCCCTGTCATTTCCTAGCCTGTGGCAGTTCGCCCCTGGACCAAGGCCCCGGTTGGCTGTCAAGCCCTTTTGCAGGGACTAAGTCCAGTCCAGTCAGCACGCAAAGAGCGCTGCCACACTCGCACACGGCGAACTGATCTTGGCCCGTCGAACCAGTCAGGGGGCAAGAAGATGGTGAAAGGCCGGGAAACACTGGGCCATTCAAGCCTGCGCGTTTTGCTAGGGTGTATTCGACCAGCAGAAGCCACAGCAACTTCACGGCCAGTCGACTGTAGCGGATTCAGGAGATGCTAAATGGTTCTGCAGAGCGCAGAGTTTACAACCGCGCGCTGGGCTGTTCGTAGTCAGTTTTGGAGACATGGGAGAGCGTTGGAATGTAAATCCTGGGCCACTGGGTTTGGCGGTGACTAGTGAGTCGTGCATCGAGTGAGACGATATGCAACGTTCGACTCAACAAATGACCAAGGGACACCATCTGATCCATATCATTCCAGTCATGATAAGGTAAGACTCGACGACCGATTGTCACCAGAAGAACAATTAAGGTGTCGAGAATCGAGGGAAGCGAATGAAAATCATGGTAATCAGCAAACCCATGCGGTCAGGGTCATCCCTTCAGCCTCAGCGAACGGTGGCATTGGATCTCAATGACTGGCAACCAGGGACCGGCTCCCTTGGGGCCTGTCCCTGTGTGCACAGGATAGAGTGCCTGTGTGATCGATACACGTATCTCTCGTTAGTGGCATCCCTGCGCTTACTTTGGCTGACTTGCCTTTGCCTGTCTGTGTTCCTGTCACCGATGGATGGCATTTACCCTTCCATGTTCCCATTACCCACCCGAGTCCTTTGCGAAGTATGAAGTCGCCTTGATCCTCTTTGTTTGCCAGTTGCCAGCTGGTGATGTTCCTGTTCTTGGTCGCCGACTTGCTTGCTGTGCTCCATCTGCCATCTCCGCCTGGGTCATTAGTTGGCACTGGCCTGACCAACGCTGGTGCGTGGGCCGACAATCAAGGCGCAGTGATTCCATTCCAGCATTCAAATGATCAGAACAGGGTTAGGCTGACAAGGTGGTGAGCAGATGCGGCCATGGCATCCTTGGATTTACTCCATTGAATCGGGAATCGCGCGTATGCAACTGTACGGTCCAGGTGAGAGGAATCAGCATGAGGGCATCCGTACGTAGGCGCGCGAAAAAGGGGGTACATGGCTAATGCACCGCGTAGGTGCGGGCAACGCAGGTACCAAGCCATGCCATGCCATACCTTGCCTCGCTTCGTCCAATCGTTAAACCGGATGATCGCCAGCTTATTGGCGTAGAGATGCCCGTATCGGTATCTGGCTGGTCGGTCTTGGGGTACGGTGCTCGGTATCACGAATACTTGCCGAGGCCAGCTTGGACTGCTGGAGCTCTGTGTACCTGCGAATAGATGAGCTAGGCTTGGGATAGAATCCAGTCATTCTCGTTGCCCTTGCACGCCACCACGATCAGGGGGAACGCACCATGCTCCCCTTCCCAGCTAGCAGCACCCCATCCACATCCAGTCCAGGCCCCCCTCAAGAGGAGCCTCTCGGCGGCGGCACCGTGGGCCCCCGCCCCCCCCCGGCCTTCTCGTGGCTCGCAGGAGGTCCTTCATGGCCCGTCCCAGCCAGTCCCTTTAAAGTACCTAATCGCCCTCTTCACGCCCGGTCACCCCAACCACTCTCTGTTTCTCATCGCCCGTTGTCACGTTGACTCTCTTCGGTCTCCATTCAGTGAGACAGTTCGTTTTCGCTAGAATTCTGGAATTTTGAACTTTTTTTTTCTCTTTGAAGAAGAGGCTGGACAACTTCGACGACGTATTCTTCTCTCCGGGGTACCAATTTTCGGTTGTTTTTGGAACAAGGGAACAAAAAAAGAGAAACGAGCAGGGGGACGATTTCTTGAGGTCACTGGAACCATACATCAGACCAAAAAAAAACGGAAACAACAACAGCCGTGACCCTGACCTTCCAACCTCACTCAGGAACTTACACACCTCAGCACCACCATCGATTGCTCCTTCCATATACGCTGTTTTCTGCTTCTGCACCTTCTTTCAGAAGGCTTCACATTCACTCAAACCACGTGGGATTCACTAGCTGAACCACTCACACCCCTCTTTTTCGACAAATCAGGGCTCGGTTTTTCAACACCAACGAACAATTCACGCTCGTTGTTTCCTTCGCTCAACTCCGTCAGCGGCGGTGTACACTCGTTTGATTCTATTCCAAGACAACACGACAAAAAAAATCCTGCTACGCGACAAAACCAAGACATATTCAACGTCTCCGTTGTCTCGTTCCACTTCTTCGTCATCCAGCAAACCGGGCTTCTTGGCTTTGTTTTTTATTTCCCCCATTTCACTCGATCAACCCGCCTGCTTCTTCCCCACACAATCAACATCAGCGATTCCGGCTCCTCGATTCCGAAACGGACGCGGCACGAGACCTTGCGAAGGGCCAACTAAGGGACGCACAATATATTGACGTTGCTTCGTCCCCCGTCTCCAATACGCCAACTTCACAGCCCTCCGGCGCACATCACACCACCTGTACAGTATCCAGTTTTGCCTTCCCGTCGAGCCGACTCCTGCTCGGCCAGATTCAGATCGACCTAGCCCTGTTAGGATCGCCAACACACCAACCGCTCTCGCTTCCACTGAATTTGTGGGGGAATAACTCAGCACGAGGATATTGACCGTCTGCATCTCGACAGTCACGTCCCGATATCTTGCAGACTTGACACCTGTCACTCTGTACCGCGGCCACTGACTCCGAAGTTGGTCGCATTCCTTGGTGACCCGGTCCACTGCAACGACACCGACTCACCCCACGTCATATCCGACACTGTGCCGTTACTTACAAAGGCTTCGTTGCTTCGGAACAGGCTTGCTGTCCCCCGTCCTCCTTTGTCACTTGTTCTTGGGCCAACGCACAATGACATTGTAACTCGACCGTCACTCACACCAACAGTACGCGCCTACCCGCTTTCGACTCTGTCGGACGATTCTAGCAAACCGGCAATCTCTCGCTGGACCTGACTCTTCAACGCTTCGACATCCTCGCAAATCAGACGCCTGAAATCAAACTTCAGCAACTCAAGTCACCCCTGGCCGATCGCAATTTGGTTCGCTCCTTCCGTCAAGGAAAAAAGAAGACTAGAACGCTCATTCACCTCTAACGGTCGACTTTTGTTACAGCAAACTCAACAATAACAACAACAGGCAGACCAAATGGACTCTCACCGGCGCAGGCTCGCCGGCCTGATGGCGGATCTCATCCCCACTAAAGTGCTTCAACAACGTGCTCATGCTGCCGACGGCACAGAGGCGGCCACGTCCACCTCGACCATATCGCCCTACCACTCCAACCTCGATGGCGTCAACCAGCCCGTCAACATGCTGTTCAAGGACATGCTCTGGGCCAGCTTCGGCGGCATGGCCATCCTCGTCCTCCTCATCACCGTCGGCCGTATCCTTTGGGCCCAGCTCCGTCACGTCTCGGCCATGTCCGTCGAGGGTGAGCGACAGAACTACTGGAAGACGGCTCAATGGAAGTGGATGCCTAGCTTAAAGAAGCATCTCATCTATGCCCCCCTCTGGAAAAGCGTCACAACAAGGAGATCAAGCTTTCCAGCGCCATTGGCATCGGTACCCTGCCATCTCGCATGCACAGTGTCATCCTGGTTTTCTACCTGGCCAGCAACATCGTCTACATGTTCTTCCTGAACTGGGAAAACGCCAACATCTACTCATTTTGCGCCGAGCTCCGTGGCCGATCCGGCACCCTCTCCGTTGTCAATATGGTGCCGCTCATCATCCTCGCTGGCCGTAACAACCCGCTGATCGGCATGCTCCACGTCAGCTTCGACACCTACAACCTCCTTCACCGATGGGTGGGCCGCATGTCCGTCATCGAGGCCGTGCTCCACACCATCGCCTGGTTGATTGTTCAGGTCGCCGACAGTGGATGGGACGGTGTTTGGCATAGAATGTCCAACGAGCTCTTCATTGGCTCCGGCGTGGCTGGCACCATCGCACTCATTGTCATCATGATCCTCTCCTTTTCACCCGTTCGCCACGCCTTCTACGAAATCTTCCTCAACGTCCACATCATTCTGGCCTTCTTTATCTTCCTGATGACGTACATTCACTGCGCCGTCGCCGGCCTGCCCGGTGGTCTTCCCCAACTTCCCTGGATGATTGCCATCTTCATCCTGTGGTTCCTTGAGCGCATGGCCCGCATTGTTCGCGTCGCCTACATGAACTGGTCTGACCGAGGTGTCACCGATGCCATCGTTGAGGCCGTCCCTGGTGACTGCACTCGTGTCACCATGAACCTCCCGCGCTACGTCGACGTCAAGCCTGGCACCCACGCTTACCTGCGCTTCAAAGACATCCGTCCCTGGGACTGCCACCCCTTCTCCATCGGCTGGGTCGAGCACATTCCCGACCATCGCTCGCTGCCTCTGGATGAGGAGAAGGCTCAGTTTACGGCCGTTGACAAGAAGAACATGACGACCTCCATCTCCTTCATCATCGGTGCCCATACCGGCTTCACTCGCGACCTGTACAACGTCGCCCGCCAGAGCGGCGACCGCGCGATCCGCATGAAGGCTGCCGTTGAAGGACCTTATGCCGGCCACCACTCGCTTGACTCGTACGGTCATGCTGTCCTCTTCGCCGGTGCCACTGGCATTACCCACGCCATCTCCTACCTCAAGCCCCTCATCGACGGCTACAACAACGGCAGTGTGGCCACGAGACGTATTACTCTTGTCTGGATCGTCCGCGACTACGAGGCCCTCGAGTGGGTTCGCCCGTGGATGGATACTATCCTCCGTCTGCCCAACCGCAAGGATATCCTACGCATTCAGCTCTACATCACACGCCCTCAAAACTCTCAACAGATCGTCTCAGCTTCAAATACTGTCCAGATGTTCCCTGGCCGCCCCAACATCCCTCTGCTGATGAAGCGCGAGGTTTCAGAGCAGCAAGGCGCCATGTGCGTTCACATCTGTGGACCCGGAGCCCTGGCCGATGATGTGAGAGCAGCAGTGAGAGAAGTGCAGGACGACGGCACAGTAGTCGACTTCGTGGAGGAGAGTTTCACGTGGTAAAGAATGAAAACAAAAGACCAACCACAACGAATCTTTCGCGAACGAACCGAAGCAGGAACGATATCAAATCTTTGGGCGTCAACGGTACCAAGCGGGGAAAAGCGCGGTGATTTTTTTCTTTCGTCTCTTTTTTCGCGGAGGATCTGATCATGACCATGATCAGATCGGATCGACACGGACATGCTTCTCACGGCCGATGCCTTGTCTTTAATGGCTCGCTTTCTTCTCATGTGTACATATTTCTCATACCAACGCATTGAGATGGACAGATGGATGGGGATGGTGGACTTTTCACGCTTCCTCTTCTCTAGTCCTCTCGGGCTTCTATTTCCTCTCTCTTCTCCCTGGGTTTTCTGGGAGAGATGTTTTGTCTAATTGTTGGACGTATATATCCCCTACACACATCTGCTACATCTCCCACTGCGAGACAAAGCAGCGGGTTTGATGTGCCCTGTTGTAGTACATAGCACTCCCCTGTCATGAAGATAGACATAGATGAAAACGTCTAAACCAAATTTCAAACTTCAAAGTCCCCCAATTGCTTACAGTTATATTCTACAGCCTGGTTCCCAATAAACCATCTGCTGAAACAATAGTCTTCATATCACTAAAGCGCCTTGGGCAAGATAAGCGATCAACTACACGCCCACCATGCAGCGCTGTCAAGATGAGATGCGGGTATTTGGACTGTGGTTAATGCGTGGCAATCAGCTCACGGTGCTTGCTACGCGGTGGTAGAAGAGTCCTGGGTCTTGATCTGGTTGTGTGGCCTTTCACTGACAATCCAAGCACGCGGTTATAGGGTTTGCGGTCTCGAAAAGGATCGAATCCGAAAGGCACCCTGCTTAATCACATGAGACTGCCCGGCTACTCAGGTACCAAGCATCTAATTGGAAGAGCTGATGTTGTGAGGCACGTAGGTAGGGTGACTCAGTTGCTGGCGGAGTCTATGTGGACAAAGCAGCAGAGAAAGGTAAGTGAGGAGCTCGGCTCACATCTCGATCGATAGCAAAGAATATGCATCCCTGGGTGTCTGTAGGCTCAAACCACCTCAAAGATGTCTTTAGGGGCACAATAGGTATTCAAAGACGCAGGGGCAGCGAGGTGCAAGGCCTTAAAGTAGCTGCAGGGCACCAGAGCAAGCGTCGGCTCTCTGGACGTTGAAATATGTCCTGTGGAGTCGGCCAGGTTCGTCAAGCGCACGGTAATCACCGGATGTCCTGATGCCTCGATAGCCGCAAAAAGTCAAATAGGACAACTGACATTGGCAGACTTACTGGGGCAATGGGTCAAGGATAGCCATCGATCAGCCTCGAGGTCTCATTGATTGTGGAGGAAACCGCGGTGAAGTGTGGTGACGGGCTTGCGGGCTCGAAGTTGTTGTTGTCCGTCGGCGAGGGACCCACGGGAGATGGTGCGATGCAAAGCGGCCGGTTATCGGGGGCTAAGCAAGGTGGGCGCCCCATTGCTGACCCTCTCCGGGGCGCACGACGAGTCGGTCGTGGGGTTTCGACAGCATCGAGCCGCGGAAAACTTGAGGATTCAAGAGCGATGATCGGACGCGATGTCGGTTAGGTTCGGCATATCACAATGACTCTCCTGTGAGCCCATGGTCAATGTTCAGAAGCAACAGAATGTGAAGCTACATCGATGCTCCAGTGGGTTCTGTATATTCGAGGACTGGTGTGACTAAGCTGCCGAAGGATGGCCGTCGTCTGGGGGTTTTTTTGGGGGG
>JAIMZG010000540.1:0-16629 GCA_020466075.1 Colletotrichum coccodes
AACCCATGTCCGCCGTATGATATTCGATCGCGGTGCGCTGTGTTCTCAGAATCGGTCCGGCCGCTTCTCCTGTGCTTGAAGCTTAACAAGTCTGCTGACACCATGTCAACCCGTCGGTCTTAACAACTTCCATTACGCTCGACCAGAGCACGTAGGCTTGTTCCGAGCCCTCGCCGGGAGACGCGCCGATGCCTCATGATGCTCGACTTGTCCGCCTCCCGAGCCCAGAGCCGGATGGGCCGGAGGGTGTCCTGTCTCTTCATCGACGTCAGCCAATGTCAAGTCGGATGGTTTTCTTACGCCAGTATCCCCCGTGTAGCATGTTGGCTTCGGAACCGGCGTGGGTGGTGCGGTGGTCGTTGATCGCGTAGTCCGTTTGTAGGTTCGAAGGTGCCGATGGAAAGTTTTCACAGTACCATCCAACCGCGGTGCTCGACCGCGCGCGACGCACCGCGCCACACCCGCCGTTCCCACTGACATCGCGCACCACGAGAAGGTCTGCCACATCGTCCTACTGCTCTTTCAAGCAGCATCCAGTGTACTCACTGGAGGCTGCACTCTTTACTGTAGTTCGTTGCACCTTGATTGGTGACTGCCATGGCGTTTATGATCTAAAACTGGATCTGCAGAGCAGGCCGGAGCCAGATTCGGCTTCTCGGCGTAACCAGGCTGCCATTCCCGGATATTTCATTACAGTCATCCGTGCACAGCGCCTAACAGCCAATCTTTCATAGGTAGATCTTTCACAAAACGGCACTGGAGGGTCTGAGTCACAAGAAAATGCCATCGTGATCACTATGTACAACCCATTCCAGTCCGTTTATCTTTGTGTCTGTTGATATTCCAACTTCCAGCCAGCTCAAATAAAAGGTCAACAGCCTAGTCCTGGCCTACCGGTTGTACTGGTGCCGTGTCAATGGTGGGCCCATCTCTTGGAATCTGTACTCACCACTATGCAGTCTTCGCAGCGAGCGCCGCTCACGTATAACCATTGAGGGCAGTCTACGCCATATTTCAGTCGGTTTACGCAAGGGTAGCGATCCATGATGGAGTGACGATGACGATTTTGAAAAGGGCAAGGTGTGGGAGGGTGACAAGTGGTTGATTACAAGCGCGGTCACTGTCTGAGCGTCATTGGCTATTTATGTTACAACAGCCCCCAAGGACAGCCGTTCCCAGCTATTAGTCTGGTAAGGTCAAATTTCCAACACACTGCGCTTGGTCTCAAAAGTTGACTGCCTTCTTGGCCTGCACGTTGTTCCTAATCGAGTGACTACAGGGGGCGTAAATGGGCACGTCTAGAAGTTCGAACGGTGGCCCAGATAAAACAAATGACTGAACAAGGGACACACAATCACCATGGTCAACCCGTAGCGATGATTCTCCGCCTCAGCGCTGGTCTCCAAGTGCTGTGACTATGGAGTGGGGCGCATGTTAGTCGGGCGTGCCGCGATTGGCGGGTGGCCACAGGTCGATGGCTGTCTGGTGGAGCACATTCCGCCAAGCGCAGAGAACGGATGAGAGCAGGTCATCGCTCCAAGTTTGCTGTGTTTTTGGCTGCCGCAAAATGCACCAGATTACTTGATTCGGAAGGGTTGGCAAAAGGCTCGTCGAGAAAGATGTGTTGTCGGCAACGTCTGACGTGATTGGTTGCATCACACCATCCACGTTAGACTGCAGGGGGGCCTTGTCAGAAGCTTCTGATTCCCCGATTTAAAGCAGCCAACCTGGGTGGTGTGATATGCAAGCCAGATCTGGCGCTTGGTACATTAGACTGCAACGTACCTTTATGTATCCAAGAGGATTGGTGGTACCTCTGGCATACCCAAAATCTATAGGCAACAGAGGTACTGTAATCCTATTGGTTAAATTAATAGATTCACAGCCCCTTATTGGCTCTACCCCACCCTTGGCAAAAATGGCGTCAAGCAGCACCCGATGGGATAAGAACGTATGAAGCATTGGCTAAGAGTTATCGCCGGCGTCGTTGAGCCATCGTCACCTCTGTGAAACATTGAAAACTCGCGCTGTTTGTGGGCTTGGGCTGTCGTACTGGTTGAGCACGAATGAGCGGGTGAAATTCATTGTTTTCGGCATCGCTTTCGGAGTCGGAGTCGGAGTCAGATTCGGAGTCGTTTGGACGGTTGCGTCGATTTGAAAAAATGAGCTCTGTTCGATACGATGTTCTCGTGCTTGAACACTCGTCAACAAGCCATTCTCTTCGGCATTCTGAAACCATGATGTTCCCAGTAACATGATCCTTTTCAAGTTGCAAAGTACTCCATCTGTCATCAATTGATCCCTCTTTGTGTTGCCGGCGCCACATGGCATCATTCGATGTTAGCTGCATGTCATCGGCCTGTGAACTTCCCACCGGTAGACGAAACCCGTAATAGTGTGATGTCCAATTAGTTTCGTAGACCTCGAAAGTATTCAGGCTTGAAAGCCCATAAAAGTGATTGTCGATGATCTCAAAGCAAACGGTGGAGCCGATGTCTGACCCAACTAGGTCTTCGAGATTCAAACGGCCTGTAGCCCATTGTTCGTTGCAGATGTCAAATCGCATCAGAACCCATCTTCTGAAGCCATCATCTCCAATCATCGAGTGGGTTCCATAGTAGAGACATTCCCTGTTGTTGCGTGCAAACAGCTTGGACGTTGATTCGAGACGATGGACTGTTAGAAGTCTTGTTTGCTGCACATCTATGATGATAAGATGGCTTCGGCCTCCTGTCTTTAGTGGACTGTAAAGGCAGCTTATAATCTCGCAGGCGAAGTGTACTGGTCGATACTTGAACTTGCTACCCCTGATGTCTAGTTCTGGGATTGACCACAGTAGCGTACGGATGTTGATAACAACCTCTGAGTCCGCAGATCCATGTAAATGAAGGAGACGGAGCGACTCATAGCCTTGAGTGTAGCAAAGCGTCCCATCACAGTATATGAAGTTATCAGCGTGCGCAACGATTGAGGCGGAGTATGGCGCGGCGGTGGCAACAGCATTCTGGATCTTGACAAGTCACCACAAGCAACGGGCGTATTGTTTGGAGGAGCGGGCGTCTTGGAAGTCGTCTGAGTATGGGGCATTGGTCTAAGCCACTGAGTCAGGACAGCAACGAAAATGTCGTACCGAATGGGGTATTACCTCGAGCGCGGCCCGACAAATATTGTCGTCGGTTACGAGATATCTGAACTGGGAACAAACTAGGCTGAGGTTGAATAAGTCGTGTAAGTCCAGCGATTTTGTTACGTAGGTCATGATCTCGATGGGAAGCCGTTGCATTTTAGACAGGCGGGGGCGAATCCTGTTTCTGTAAGGTGAAGTATTGCTTCAACGACAGATTCAGAATACGTACGATCAAGAGGAGGGGACTGCGCCAGCGATGTTGGGGTTGTATCCGAGAAAACACTAGGGACCGGAATCACCGTTGAAAGGCATGCTCGTCGAAGCAGAGCGATTGCTGCTTCCCTTAAAGGAAGCATGTCTTTGCAGAGCCTCATTCTTGGCTGACGCAGAGGAACCAGTTGAATGAGCCAGTCGTCGGCCTTGGAGTGTGGAGCCAATCGCGTGTACCAAGAGGGCGCACGCTAGCCTCCGTTCCAACGGGTTCCTCAAAGCCGCGGAGTCTGTCTCTCCCACCATGCATGAACTCGACGCCACACAGCGCACGCGACCCCCTGAGAGATACGCTGACGCTGTGTAGCCTGCGTTTTGTTATCACGCCCTCACCACAGGATAAGGGCTTCGTAAATTCGTAACTAACCTTGGGAGTGCCATACCATGCATCATCGTCGTGGCCTCAGGCGTGTAGCAGTTCGGCCTGTGACCGAAGTCCGGGTCAAACCGTGTGGCCAGCTGTCAGACCTGGACATTGCATATCCGAGTCATGCATTCAACCCATGCTCGATTCCCTATTGCAATAAGGGATGTAGGGATTGTGGCCTTGAAACCTTATTCTGTTTATTGTTTAAGGTTAGAACGACGTGTTAACAACAACAACAAGACTTCACTCGCTTAGGAGAAAATAGACCAATATGCACATGATTGCTGGCTGCCAAGCTGTCGCCTGACACCAGCGTGATGCGAAGGTGTTGGGCGTCCAATAATACATCGGTTACAGCGCAGACGGTTGGCGTCGGTCTCGCACATTGTCTTCCCTGCTTGAGAGAACAGGCCTAAGGTCGCATTTGCTTTGTTGCTTTTGGTGGGCTGGATTCTCCTGGGCCCAACCTGACGCAGTTCAGAAGCTGGCTCGCGTGGCCTACGCCGCTTGCTGGAAACCTCGCCGCCAAGAGTGCACGGCATGGAATGCAGTGCCAGTGCACAGCGGAATAAGATGCCGACCCACTCTTCCGAAAGTCGCGGTACTCCCGTGGTCGACCGGAGTCGACATCTGGAGGCAACGGCTCCAGCCCCTCGCTTTTTTCTTGTGTCCAAGATGCCATTTGCAAGACGCACGCCCTCCCTGCGACGAACACAATGCAGCCCACACGGCACGAAGATCCGCTGGCTCCAACCAATACTACAGGGGTGCGTGATCCAATAGAGGGGGTGGCTACCAGAAAGTACATGGCAGGGTTTACGGCCAGGCGCCTTCGGCAGGGAATCAAGGTAATACGCAGCAGACTGGGGCGCCTCTAAGGTTGCCCGAGACAGCTCGCGAAAGCGCAAGAGCTACTTCGCAGTGCCTGCCGAGAGATGTATCACCCGCTGGACGAGCGAGCAAGAGCCCTCAGCGCTATGCAGGCCTCTTTTTCGGGAGGCTGGCGCAGCCCCAAGGGCCATTGCAGCCGCATACACGTCGGGGACTCAGCGGTGTGTACTCGAAGGTGCCGCCCACTGCAGATCGTCCGACCAGATTGTCCGACCTTCACTGTCCTTCCCCGATCGGCATGGCAACACGCCATGGCAAGGCCGTAATCTCGCCATTCTTTAACGGACTAGGCTGTTCGCCGCCTTTGGGCGCACCTCCCTCGGCTCTCACTGTGGCGGCCCCCGTTGGGATTCATCGATCGAGGCGCCTTTTCCTCAGCAATGGGCTGCTGCGACTTGGGGCGGGATGCCGCTAACCGCAGGTCCAGCTTCTGCCTGCGTGTTGTGTCTCCTGGCATCCGTACAGGAAACTCGGTCACAATATCTTTTTCTGTGAACTTACCACTCACTGCGCCGCGCAGCGAGGGCCGTTAGCAACCTCAGATCCAATGAGGGGGCCAAGTTTCCTTGATCCAATAATCCGGCCAAGGCTACATCCGGTCTTGGCGGTGCCCCTTCGATTTCCAACTGCAAGGGCAGTCCTGTCCGGCCGGTGAGCCAGGAGTGTCTGCGGCGAGCCCTTCAGGAGTCCGGTCAATATACCTTGCAAGGGCAACGGAATCCGCGTCTACGCAATCTACGGAGGAGCGCTGGTCCCGGCGTTCGGTGTTTGCGTTCCGCTCTCCTCCACATGACCCCATGATACCAGGGGCATGAAGGCGACGACGATGGCTTGGGACGCAATCATATTGTCTGCAGAAGCACGCGAGAGGGGTACAAGAGATGAACCAGACCCCGTTGACGTACATTGTCCGCTCCTGAAGATCCAAAGAGGCAGGTTAAAAGGGCTCAAATACATCGCACGAACAAGATTGCTTCCCCTTGTCAAGCCTATTGCCCTTGCTGGATGTGGTCTTCTTATTTGTCTTAGTAGACTGCAGTCTACGGAGCATGTTCTCCATTCCTTGTTAGCCCCCTTCTATTGTCCCTGCTTCTGGTGACGCTCTCTCAGATACCAGTGGCCCGCTCATCTCCCATCAAGGCGTTCAAGAATCTGGTTTACCACCGTACAAGAGTCCACGGATCGGCGATCAAGTCGTCTCCTCCGGTCTCTATCTATCTTTGCGTTGTATCTTCCATATATCCATTACCAAGTCTCGTCGTATCACCATGCGCAAAACTCATACCAACTGTGGGCCTGGTTCTTGTATCAATGCTTGACTTCTTGTCTGACACTTGTTAGAATATCCCACTTCTCCCAGCAACTGGACAGCTTCACGAAAACCATTCAACAACAAACTCAAGTACACTATGGCCGTCACATTCGAACCATTGGTCCGGATGCCAAGGACTTGCAAAATTCCCTCAACCGCTGCTTTTGCCTCTGCCCCTCCGGACACCTCAACCGCCTCAACTGTGCCGGCTACTGCAAAGCGTATTGCGGGCTCCTCTGGAATCATTACAGAAACCCCTGCAAAACGTCGCAAAAGCTCGAACGACTTCTTGAAGCTTGGCAGTGCTTCTACTCCTTCGGGGCGCCACGAGTCCTCCAGGTCGACCGTCCCGGCCTTTTCCGCCCAAAAACTCCCGAATGTGCCTGACGTCGCCCTCGCAACTCTGGCCCGCACGCATTACAAGTTCTCGCACTTCTTTTGGGCCATGGATCCAGACAAAAGAAACGCCATTATTGCAGAGATTGGAGACGGGGTGGATGGAGAGACGTAGTGGAGGGTCAACCGTTACCATCCGCTATACGCCAGCGAACCCTGCGAGATTGCCTTCCTCATTTTAGCCGAAATATATCTTGACCAGAAGTCGATTCAAAAAGCGACGGCGGATGACAAGCACGAAAAGAACAAGACGAACAAGGGCGAGGGCCAAAAGCCGCCGATGAGTCAATACGGATGCTACCGCTGCTACACGCTCCAGCCCGAGGCAGCGTTCGAAGCCAATCCTCCCCACGTCGTCGTGTATCCCTGCGGACGTCTCACTATGTACGAAGGAAAGAATGATCTCCCGGCATTCCAAGAAGGAACACTTCTTCTTCGGAGGTACTGCATTGAGTGCGGCGTCAGGGATGGCTTATATCTCGACAATGCCTTGGTTGAGTCAATGACCAATCAGAAGTGGTGGGTGTGTAAGTGCCGGCGTATACACTGGGTATCGCCCAGCAAGTCGTATGTGGAATGCGGAGGCTGTCTCAGGAAGAGTGTGTTCAGATCGGTGAAAGAGGAAGTCACAGAACTTGTTCCTTCATGGGGAGTTCCCCTTATGGAACTGGGTCCTAAGGGACATCCGACGCGTATTTGACAATGCATATGTGGGATTCAACGACCTTATCAATGGACAGTGAAGAGTCTGACCTCACTCTTGGCAGTGTTCCTGCCTGCAGGCGGGTATGCCTTTCAGACGGATCCATGCCGGAGCTGTGGCACTCCGAGGTGTGCACACTGTTTTGTGACAAAAAGGGTCAAAGTAGCCGGGGAACTTGAGGCGTCAGTGTGGTGGTCACTGTCCAGCAAAACTACAGGCCGACCGACATGGATATGGGACTGCGAACACAGTTGTTTTTTGTGAATTGGGGCAGATTCGGTAACAATTACAATGCATCTACTCAGCCTTCTTTTCAATATTCTATCCGGGTCGCCGTGATACTCGCTGATACAAGGAAACTATTTGACAATACTGTTGTTGTATCAATTACTATTGTGACATCAGTAGGTCACAAATGCCAACGGGCTTCGATAGTAATTGCATCCGTTGTTAGGCCCAGCTTCCGCCTGACAAGTCGTTCGTATGGCAAATCGAATCGGAAGCCTAGAGGAAAACTTGGGAAGTTCCGGAGACGGAGCCGGCATAGCAAGGCCTGAGTGAAGGTAGTTTCACGGTGGCCTGCGCGTTACCGATTTCTACGCATCTTGAAATAGTTTGGGATACCAGAGGGCCCGCCATCGCAATGTTGTGACTATAATGCTCTGTCAGTGTCATCGTTACATATCTGTATAGAGACAAGAAACGTACGTCTCAGTATTGACCAAGTTGATGCCCTTCTCGACGCAAAATTCCAGGAATCGCTTCTTCGTGTGTTCCCCCTTGAATTCCATCAAGTCTGGGATCAAAACACCCTCCCTGCAAACGATCTCGAAACTACGGGCGTTTTCAACCCACCGAATCCCGCTGATGCGCTCCGACTCCAAGTGGAAGTTGACAGGTTCGTAGCAGATGGCCCGGGTAGGGCAACCGTTTCCGCCGTCGAGCACCCGATCGCCGGCGATCCAGCAATGTGTTCCATTGGTTCCAACGGTGTCGACAATGCACTTGGTCCAACAAAGATAAATAGTGAGGCCGTCGTGATTCGGATGATTGGTTTGCGACGGACCCATTCTTCTCTCGCCGTTGAGATCTCGCAGCTTGACATACTTGGGGTCATGACGGAAGTCGAGAATCGTCGTGGCGAGACTGAATCTACTCCCTTTGGCGTTGATGATCTCATGCAGGCGCTGTCGAAACCACTGCAACGGGGTGATGCCATCGAGCTTGAAGCCCTGCAATGCTAGCATGGTTTCGGCCAGACGGAAAATGACATCAAAACTGTTTAGGCTGCTCGTAATGTATTTCTTCGCCACGAGTTGATACGGAGAAAATTCGGCGTCCTCAAGGAATTCCAGAATGGTTTTTCTCTTCTCCTCTCTTTTTTTACAATAGTGCTTTCTGTTCTTACTTGATCGATTGGGGGTAGATGAAGGCCTGTTGCGCCGTTTATTGGGGCAATGGGGAGGCGCGATGCGCCGCACCTGCGGTAGCTGTTCAAAGAAAGACGCGATATTTTTCCAGTCCGGGTGCCAGTAGCGATGTTTCGGGTCTATCTTCTTGACGGGGACCCCTTTCATACACTCGGGGTGTGTGTAGACATTTTCGTCGTGTTTGAGAGAGAGATTTTCCTTGGTGATTGGCTCGTCAATGAATTTGTCAGTTTCGTGGGTTGACTTGGGCAAAAGGTTATGGTGGAATTTGAAGTCTTTTCCGAATTTGGCTGGCTGGCAGTTCTCCGTTTGGGTCGCGGGTCTCCAGCGGGAGTAGAAGTCCATGGCGAAAGTGATACAGCTAAGATCGTGAGGGGAAGCCAAAGCATGATATCGGGTCGAGACGTACGGCGATGGTAATAAATATGTCCATCAGGACGTGCGGGAGAGGTCGCGCAGATTGGACAGCGAGGGCACAAACCCACCATTTGGTTCGTTTAGGAAACTCGTCCACCAAGGGCCCTGGGCTGGCAGACGCACGTCTCGGGCCCATGCGTAGCGGACATCCAGGTCATTTCCAGGTCGCGACGCGGTCGACTGAAGTCTTTAATTGACACCAGTGATGGACTGGCAGGCCTTGGCTCAACGACTTGGCTGCGACCACCGAATGTCACCTTTGAAGGTGTCGTTCGCGGACGACCATCTGACTGGCTGAAATTGGGGAGGTCTGATCGCGTGTGATTGGTTTTCTGCCACGCGAAGCGGCCCATGCCGCACGAAAGCAAACCTTTTTGCGGTGCCTGGCAAGTGAACAAGCATCCCCGATGCCCCTGTCTGCGAATGGTGAGGGGGGCGTCGCTCCTTCCAAGCTCAGTGCCATGTACTCTGTACTTGGTCTTTGGCCAAGGGTGCTCCATCGTCATTTGCCGCACAGGCCCTGTTCAACGGCGTGACAGTCACCATCTCCCCGGCCCCTGCACGGCTAACACCCGTCCTTGAAATTAAGTGGAGGAGAGACAGGTTCCTTTGGATCTCCATACGGCCACACCGTCGGATCATCACAGACCGGCCTCCGGCCCACAGAGACACCCTGGTTTGGACATCGACTCCAAGGCAGCATTTCTTGCAACCAGGCAAGAGCACGAAGTGAGCGGGCCTAGACAAGAAGGATGAGGCGAACAGTGTCCCTGTTGTTCATTGCGCACGTACAGGTACGCTGAAGCCCTCGCACCCAATTCGGCACCGCCATGATTACGATGCGCCCAGAGACAGGGAGAGACCAACTGAAATGCGCACTTATCTACAACAAGCCGGGGTCGCTGCGCAGGTCGTGCCCGCCAAGTACTCGGGGCCTGATGAACGTTCACCAACGCGGACGCCATTCCGTGACTCTCAGTCCAGCAACATCTGGGAAACAAGCCTGCCCATCTTGTCGGCTGGCACCTTCCATCCAGTGGGGCACATTCATTCTCAGGTCGCCAGCTAGCCCGCGATTGGCCAACACCAACAAGCGACGGCCTCGACAGTCTGGAAGGTGAACATCCTCACAGAACGTAGCCACCCAACTGGCCTCTCCAGATGTCTGTCGCGCGGTTGGTATTCTTTCGCGGTCTTGGGCCGAGGAGGTATGCGTCTACCAAGTCTTGCATTTTCTTGTGCTGGCTATTGCCCTACAGAAATCGCATTGCCTGGTTCAACCGAGTAACCGTTCATGAACACCCCGAGTGTGATGAAGGGAATCATCTCAGTTAGAGAAGGATGGCCGATGAGCTATCACAAGCGTTCGTCACTCGTCTCATGTCTTGAGGTTTATGAGCTCTATTTGACGGCTATCTAGAATCTCGTCACAGTGTATTCGCCCCATGTAGATACAGTAACAGCCAGCCCAAAAGCATCTGCATTGCAGTGTCTTCGTAACCTGACCCGAGATAGTAGGCCACACGTCGCACCCCGACGACTGCACACCTCATCAAGCTTGGTGGCTCGATGTGCGGCTTACACGGGAACATGGAAGCCAGTCTTCCGAAGATGCCGGAAAACCCCGCGAAGGTCGTATACCGAAGAGACACGCCTCAAGAAATGGACCACCTCCTGCCCGTAGTGCGAGATTGGATTCTGACCGAGCCCGCTGTAGTTCAAGAACTCCCAGTTCCTTTGGACTCCCTCATCATCGGCATACCGGTTGATCGCGTTCTCCAGTTCGAGGAGCAAGGGCAAGATCAGTTCCTGGTTCTCTGCAGTGTCCACCGTCAGTGCGCATAGCCACATGAGCGTCGGGCCGCCCGCGACGACGTCCTCTAGGCCAAGTACGTTGCCGCCCCGTTCAGCGCCGCGGGCCACCATCGATTGTGTCACCGGCTGGAACTGAGTGAGCAGTTCGAAGTGGGAAGACGGCGCAGCGCGCCGCATCTTCGTCACATAATCTTCGGCTGTTTCAAGAATGAAATGCAAAACGCGTGCGTCGTGAGAGGCCATGCCGGTTCTCCAGTTGGCGCTACGTCATGGTCAGCCACGCTGGTCCCAAACATCCTCGAGACGAGACATACTAGAGCCCGAGAGGGGTCGGCCCTGTGAACTCCGGGACCATTTCCGCAACGGAACCGATGCGAGCCGTGCTCGAAATGTTTGCAATCCCGGCGAATTCGCGGAAGGCCGGCGCGGCGCTTTGCGCTTTACTGTTCGTGAATACGGCAAGAAGACTAAAGCCTTGCTTGTCATAGCTGAGAGTGACTATGACCTGACTGGCCGGGTCTTCATCCATGTTGTTAACGAAGTTGATGTACGCATCGACCACCTCGTCTGTCTTGTTCATGTCGTATGTCGTGATACCGCCCCAAATCATGTTCGACTTGATGACCTCTATTCGGAGGTTAGCCCGTGTACCCTGTCACGTCCGCCGTGGCTGCAAGCTGAATCATCACGTACCGGTGTCGATCTTGGTGACAAACCCAAAATTTCCAGAGCCCCCCTTCAGAGCCCTCCAGAGATCCGCGTTGTCGTGACTGCTGGCGTTGACAATCGTACCATTACCAAGGACGACTTCGAACCTGACAACATTGTCGCAGGCGAACCCTTCGGTGCCGCTGTGGAAAGAGTACTATCATATATTAGTCTGCTTCTGTAATATCACAAGCCAGGACTCGGGAGAACTCACCCCACCGCCCGTGGTGAAACCTCCAACCCCGACGACGGATGCGCGGCCCCCGACAGCCGTAACGCCGAACGGATCCAATGCAGAGTAAACATGACCCCAGTCGGAACCGGGCTGGATAGAAGCGATCCCGGTCGACGGTTCATATATGGTTGAGTTCATGTCTCCTGAGACTCGTTAGAATTGCTTGGTCGTTGGCATGTGAAACCAACCAAAATCAATCGTAATGCCGCCTTCGAGTCCGTTGGATCCTTTGAAGGCCGAATGAGCCCCACTTCTCATGCCGAAGGTACAGTTCTGTGCAGACAAGGTGCGGGCGATTGTGGCCACGTCCTCGGTGCTCTGAGGCATCACCATGCAGAGGGGTGGCCCAGCCGCGTTGGCTGAATAGTACGAACGCAACCGTTCATGGTAACGGCCATCTAGCGAGCTCAAAACCGTGAGACCGTCCTCTCTCACGAGAGCGGTACACTTCCAAGACTGTGTCAGTGTGAGAAGGATGGTGGCGAGGCGGTATGACGTACACATGCGCATGGGGATCTGCCTCGGGCGGTTGCACCGGGTAATCCAACCGCCAAAGCGGACATGATCATGATGAAAGATGGCTTCATGGTTGCTGAAAGGGCTTGGAGAGAGAAGTATGGTCGGTTTTGGTATCAGAAATGGGTGGAATGAGAGGGTTTTCAAGCTTTTATAGTGCGACGAAACAAACCCGCTTGGCTCCAGGCGGATACGAATCGCGGAACAGTCCAAGACGGTACACCGCTTGGACCTGAAGAATATTCGGACAGCGTCGACGATAGGAAGGCGGCTACAAGTCGCAATAAAGCGAAGGATGGCTGGAGACACGGAGAAAATCCTTATCGGGCTTAGCATAGCCATCGAAGACACGGATGCCGTTCTCGCTGCATGGGAGTCCTGGTCCTGGGTCTCTCGAACCATGGTCTCGCTTTTTGATTGACGGGCTTGCCATTGAGCCATGTCAGAACGATCCGGGTTGAGGCGTGTGTCCATAAATTAGTGGGCAAGCCTTCCAGTTGCGGTGTTGGGTATCGTTGCGGTTGCCAAGGCGAGTCTAACCGGTAATTGCTGTTCTCCGATCCCGGCCGGTCTTCACGTCCCATGCACCGAGCCCCAGACTCTGAGTGCTGTTCCATGGCTTAGACGGGCAAAGGAAAGTGAGTTGCGGGGTCTTCCTGAGTGGGTATGAAGAACCGCGACGTGTCTGATGCGAGCAGCCATGGGGTCGTCCACAGTCATGCGGGGAGAATTGGGTCATTCTGTCTGCTAGACGGTCTAAGCTCTGGCTATGTCTGTGTCGGCTGTGTTGATCATTGTTCGTTCCTCGTTTGTTCCAACTGCTGCCAACATCCGGCACCATTCGTACTCCTTGATCCACCTCGCGATCCAACGGACCCGAGCTCCACGTCCTGATGTAGTTCGGCTTGACTCGAACTGATCGAGGGCGGCTGCAGTGTCCCGGATGTTTTGCTCGAGTGAGTTGAGTAGGCCAAAGGGAATTTTTTCTTGAGTTCCTGGAGTAACTGAAATACCGCAGGCATGCAGGCGCAAATCAGATGGAAATTGACTTCGAGGAATCTGCCATCCGTCAGAGAGTGTCACAAGTATCAGCCCTGATGACTTACGAGGTAATGTTTGCCGGCGCGGCGTCCCATGTGAGATCGGAGCTTCCCTGTACTTGGTTAAGGAGAAGAAGGCGGACGATGGAGGTAGTCGTGGTTCTGAAATTCGTATTAATTCCTGTGCAAGTCATCAACTTGATCAACATACATCAAGCCCAGACTAAAAAAGCCCGCGATGCAAAGCTTCTTCTCGAGGAGCATTTGAAGCTTGTATACTATGGGTATTGGCAGGACGAGCAATACAATATCCATGACGATGTTTGAAGAAGCTGTTGCGAGGAACAGGGCCACAGCATCGAGATTTAAGCTTCCGGGACGAGAGGCGAACAGCAAGGCGGTAATAGTGAGTGTTGCGACTACCACAGCCCCCTTTGTGATCAGGATTGCGCACTTGAGCACTGTGTTGTCGGATCCGCTAATCAAGCGCGAGTAAAGAAACAGAATAGACATCTTTGCGCAGCCGATGGAGAGCATGAACATCGGCGCCGCAGAGTAGCTGAGCTAGAGGGGACCGTCAGTGATTCTGATGCCAGCCTGCAATCGCGACAGGACGCACCTCGGCGTAGACTCGATATTTATCAGGTGGTATATCAATGCCACGGTAACACATCGTTTTCATCGATATTGAGTCTACGTGAAGTCAGTAGGCATCTCCTACCCCCGGTGTTGCCGATGTGAGCACCTACATATCATCGATATTTGCATTGTAGCTGAGAAAGCCTAGCGGTTCGCTGTTAGGTCTTCCGCAAGATCGAGCGGATAAGCTTCGATCTATTCCACTTACCCATGACAAGAACAAGAACACTAGCAGGAGGGTATCAGCATGTTGGTCCATTCTATCCATTGTCTTCGCGGCCGCTTACAGTCGTCCCATCCAAGAGAATGGGAATGGTACCGTTGACAGAGGCGCAGGAAGGAAAATAGAGTAGAAATACCGAATCCTACACCAAACACGTAATAATGTAGCTCCACTAAGTTCCCGGGTGGTGATGGGGCCACCGCGCTCACCAGAGTAGCGTTGAGTTCAGCCATGGTGGTCGTGGTGCCAAGTCGGAAATGATGGAATGGTACTGCTGCTTGGCCGTCGCAAACAAAGGAGCCTTGAGGAATTGCCAGCTCTTATAACGCCTGGCGTGGTTCTCGGAGGACCGACGACGCAGCTGGTCTACACCCAGTGCGTTACATTCGGAGTTTGAAACGTCGTCCAACGGGGTTCTCGATATCGCTTGCGTGATGGCGCAGTTGGAAAGGCGGGCATGTCTCTGTGTGGGATCCTGACGACGGACCTTGATCGGCCGCACCATTCCTGTTCCTGGTCCAGGATACGAGCATGAATAATTCAATACCCTTGTCTAATGATGTTGCATTCGTGGGCAAGATCATGCGAGGCAGAATCCGTTCAACAGCTTTCAAGTCCGACTTGCCCTATTCTTGCGGCTGGCACTTGTGTGCGATGACACTCACCCGTATAGTGCGACAGCACCATGACCGTGAAACACTGGAATAAAGAAGTTGGAAGAGAACTAGTCCTTCTGTCAAGCTTGACACCGCCGGTCCTTGATGTTGGCAGATTATGCGTCCACCACCACATCTCGGCCCTCACGGAATCATAATGTCGATGCCAATCTTGCAGGGACAGAACGAATCTCATATTGGTCAAGCCCAGGCTTGCTCAATGCCCCCCCTTGGGTCAAGAGCCAACCGTCAATCGTTGGGTCTGTCTTCCCAATCGCGTGAGCACCAACGTCGACCGGATGATGGAGTGAGTTACGTCGGGAGCGATGTGATTGGCCAGCGCACGATGTCCCCATCTGGGTTAGCCGACAGGAGCAGATGCGTCTCCGCAGCGGTGCGATTGGCAGACAACGACAGGGCTGACTCGTCGTCCGCCGGGTCTGATCTCAGGTCCGGGCGTGGCGAGGGGTAACGTCTGGTGTCGCTGGCCCCTGGAAGACCTGGCAGGGTCTTCAGGGGTGGCTCTAAAGATGCTAGTACTTCGTGGACTTGATTCCTTTTACTGGAGCGACGCCAGCGGGTGCTCGCGGGGCGCGGCAAATGGATGTTCAAACCAATTTTGGCTCCTGCCGCCTGCACTGGCTGTTGGGGGGCCGCGCCACTGTTCCGACCCACGTGATTGGAGAACAATCCCTCCAGGGGTTTGAAGAGCGCTAGTACCGGATGGCCCGCCGCCATTAAGCTGTAGGGGGTGCACTGTCCGGGTCGACGCACCGGTCAGCTTGGCCAACGTTAATTCATCACGGACTTCGGGCCATCACAAGTCGGCGACTGACGCGAATGGCGTGGCCAAGGACGAGGCTTGTTGCTGTGGCCAATTCCACATCTGTCTTTCGCCATCACTACAGGGGATCCCAGTCACCGGTGTCCGGTTCGCATCATCCAAATTGGATGCTGACCTCTAGCTAGGTGATCGACCAGTTTGGTACAAAGGAACATGTCAGACATGGAGTGTATGAGAGTGTGGATGCTTTCTGATAGTAACCAATTTGTACGTAAACAAGTATTTCGGCCGTATCGGGGGTTCTTTGCCAGTTCCCTCTATGCATCATGTCACTACATGCCGTGTTCTTCCGTGATCACAGTGTTCCCAGTCAACGCTTCCTAACCATGTTCAGCTCGAGCACTGGTCTATGCCCTGGTGTAGACCTCGCACTTCGCCTTTCCGGGTGCTCGTTGTTGCTCGACCGTTAATACATCGCATGCTGAGTTGTGCGGTCACGGCAAGCAACAGGAAATCTGTCGAATCCAGGGCTACTGGTGCTCGAGGACTGATCCATGTCTGTGTCGTAAACCTCGTAGCCTTGTTGAAGGTACTGCTGCTGCTGCTGCACGTACTGCTCTGGTGGAGGTAGTCGCTTCGAGCTGTAGGCTGCTGGGCTGGAAGGTCCAGGAACGCGCTTAACAGGGTATGATGAAGGAGCCGTCTCGGACTTGGAGCCGCGGTTGCTCACTTTGCGGTCCTTGCCGCGACCCTTAATGCCCTTGTTGCTGTTCTTGTAGAGGTTGGCAAAGTACCAGTACATCTTTCTTTGGTCGTCGGACAGGGCGTCAATATCGGAGATAGAAACGATCCAGTCTGTCATCTCCATCAGGGTCGTCTCGTGGTATTTGTTTTGATGGTTCTGTAGACGGAGACGTTAGCCGAGGTGATGCCTTGTGCAAGAGAAACACTTCACGTACCTTGAGATTTCCTCTCTGGGTGAACATCTTGTTGCAATCATCCAACTTGCAGACGAATGGTTTTGCGTTGGTGTGTGTCGCCATGTGCGTCTGGAGGTTGCCGCGCTGTGCAAAAACCTTGCTGCACTGCTCGCATCGGAA
>JAIMZG010000541.1:0-23200 GCA_020466075.1 Colletotrichum coccodes
GTCGGATATCTGACCGTAACAGCCTGGTAGTAAATACCAAAACGCTTCTCGGGACGAAACTCATCTATGAAGTCGGCAGCATTGCTGAAATGCTACGCTTGTCGCCCATGGGGAACTCCACCCAGAACGTTCTTGGTGTGCAGTGTCTGAATGACGCTCAGAATGGCCTCTCGCAGTACGTCTACGCACTTGAAGAGTTCGAGATGGCAGTGAATTCTATGCTCGATGCAGTTGTTGTCTGGCCATAGAACGGCCTTGTACGACAGCAGATATAGTTCGAAACCAAAGCCCAGCCTCATGGGGATGAGCCCAGTGGGCTTATCTAAGGCGTACTTGAAGGGCAGAATCAAAAGCTCGCAGACATTTGGGCTTCTCAGTTGATTTCAAGGACGACGATTGTAATTTCGTTGCTGACGAACAGTCGCATACTCACTTTAATCAAGTTGATAGTTGCCTCGACTTTGGCGAGATCCTTCTCATTGACGAAGTCTGCGTCGAGGGAAATAACCAAAGCTTCCAGAGTTCTGGCCGCAGGGTGTGATCTTGATGGCCCTGTCAGCTGAAAAAATGAATCTGCGTAGACTTGTCGAAAGATCCTTTATTTGTCTTCGAATGATGTCTGGGGCTTCGGTGGAACCTTAACAGCGTTAGGCGAGCACAGGAGATCATGCGAAGAGAGAGCACGATACCGGTTCACAAACACCTCATGCTTCTTGTCACTAGTAGCATCCTTTTGAGACCAGAATATTCTGCAAAGGCATTGAATAGCTCAAACACTTTGCTATGGTCTCTGAGTGCACCAGCCAAACGGCAAGCACTGAACCTAGAACTTGAGTCTTCTACGCTCGCAACTGTTTGGCAGCACATAAGATGTCGTACGGCGCTCGGCGCCACGGTTGGTGGCCACAGTCGTGGCATAGCCGCCAAACGTATACTTTATCGAATTTTATGGCACCAACCTGAACGTATAGTTTCTGTTCTCTACACGTGTAAGTGCAACTTCTGCCCCTTGCAATTGATCCCCTTACTAACGTGGAAATCCGCCCAGTCTTTTACAACAAAGGTCGTGGTGAAACCCTTGGCTTCTGATTAGCCCAGATAAATAGGGAAAGTGGCGAGTTTCCAGCCTTCCATTGGCAACTACCGTATATTGCTCTGCGAGTTCCACGGCTCATGTAAAACCTCCAAGATGGCTGAGGTCTCGAATTTAACAGTAACAACAACTAGCTTTACGTAAAGAAATACCGATTCATCTTTCAACTTCTACATAAAAAGCAGTAGATCATACACCGTAATGAACATAAGGAACCCAGGACGGCAAGCTGGGCCTTTCGTCGTCTTCGTCATCACACAAGGTAACATCTCTTTTACTCTCTCGCTCATGTAGTTTCTGGTCAACCCACCGATCTCGAAGCGCCCGGGTGGCGTGGTGAAGTCCGGCGCTCACAGAAGCATCGTCCATTCTCTTTGCACCCATGAACTTGTACGTCATCCTGGCCATATCCACACACAGCTTGTCATCAACCTCCCAGAGAGTGCCAATAACATGCCGAAACCCGGCCAACTGGAATGCACTCGTGAGGTGCATACCTTCGTCGGCTGAATCTTTGTCCCTATTCTGACCGGTGCCGCAGGCAGAAAGATAGGCAAGAAATGGCGGCACAGAGCTTAGTTGTGTTTCCAACAGACTGGCTACCGTCAAAGGACGATGCTTCCAGTCCTCGAGGTACAGTTTGCTCTGAAGTGGATCAGAATGTGTACCACCGTGTCCGGCGAAGTGAAAGATTTTACAGTTCGATAAGGCTGACAGAGTTTCCATATGGCTCGGCTGTGGCTGAATAGGTGATAGTCCTATTTCAATGCAGAGAGACTGTACTACATTGATCTCCTCTGAGGCATAATGCAGTTGAGACAAACCACCTGGGGTATCAGTCATAGAAACAAGAACGGCTACCTCACTTGGCTCGGCACTTGGGCGTAGTTGCTGCTGTTGCCGGGTGTTGATAATCGCCTTGAGGGACGAGCTGTAGGACGATATGACTCTATCAAGAGCGCTCTTACCGCCAGGCTGTGTATGATAGCCGGCTGCGTGGAGTGGGAATCTGCTTAGTGGCCCCGTCGGAATCCACCAGACGTGTGGCCATTTATCTGTAACCGGAGGTTCTGCAAAGCCCAACACCTCCAAGACCGGGCCGACAACGACGTCCCAAAGCCAGCTCAGCGTACTTAGGGATCGGAAATCTTCTGCCTTGTCGATTTGCTCAAGAATAGCCTGTTGTGAAAGACTTGGCAGTTCTAAACTTCGAATACCCGACACCTCAATAATGAGAGCATCGCACCGATGTGCGCTGACGTTCAAAATGACGATAGGGCCAAATTCCGCCGCATGTTGTATTTCATGTTCTGTTGCGGGTAGTAAAAACCGCTCAAACCCAGGCTTGTTACGAATATCGTTCAACAAGTTGGTCATGTCGCGGCTAGCTCTGTGACGCTGGTCGGCTAACCGAGTGGAAGAGGTGCTGATTAATGAAAGCGTGTCGTTTGAAGTTGGTGTGTCGAGTTGACGGCAAAGATGGTGAAATAAGGTTGCCAGCTTAGAATGGCGCTCATGGAGCAGAGAGAGATCGGTGCGCATGTTCTGAAGGGAGCTTGCGAGAACACCTCGGCCGGTCTCAAGTAGCTGAATGGCTGATACTGGGCCTTGGCCGACTTGTAATGCAACGGCGGCAGCGTCAGAGGCGACGCCGACAGCTTGCGAAAGGGACTGTTTCTTTTCGGCTGGAAGAAGGGATTGAGGCGCGGATAAAGGAATAAGATTGACCGTGGTTTGGGCAATACTGAACATGCATTGGCCGCATTGGGTCATGTTCGGCATCCAGAGTAATTGACGACCGGCAGCAATACGTCGGGAAATGGTCGATGTCTCGCAATGTAAGGCTTCTACATGGCATTTTGTACATTCCAGCAAATGCTCCATTGTTGCAGTGCGCATGAAACTTTGATAGAGTAGAAAGCCAAGAACATTCAGCATTGTCGCCCGTTCGGCCTGGTCGTCAGGGGTGAGTTTGACAGCTTGCCTTGTAACACTGATAGCCTCTTCCAGGATCGATACCGCACCAGTGTGCGAGAACAATGAGTTCAATTGGTGTCCAAGGGTGTTTAACGTCGAAGCCCGGTCTAGGTGGTTATTCGTAGTGGCTTCGACAGCTTGCCTGGCGACCCTGACAGCCTCTTCTATGTCTGCCGTTGCTCGAGTGTGCGAGAACAAATCGTTTACTCGGTGTGCAAGATTGTTCAGCATTGCGCCCGGAGAGGATGCTGGGCCGGGGTGGCCTCGACGCCTTGCTTTGAGAGGCTAATGGCTTCTTCAAGGTCTGAAATTTCACCAGTTTGCGAGTACCTGTCTCCTAGTCGGTTCCCAAGATTGTTCAACATTCCCGGCCAGTCGGGATGGTTTTTTGGGGTAGCTTTGGCAGCTAGCCTGGCGGTCTCGACCGACTCTTCTAGGTCCAAGATTACTCCAGTACGTAAGAATCTGTCGCTAAGTCGGATACTTAGATTGCTTAACCTTGCCGGCCGGTTGTTATCGTTATCAGGGGTAGCGTTGGCAACTTGCCTTGAGATCATGATCGACTCTCCCAGGTCCTCCATCGAGCCAGTGCGTGTGAACCTGGAATGTAGCTGGATCGCAAGGTTATGTAACATTATCAACTGATCGGGATGATCCTTGGGTGCGGCCTTGATAGCTTGCCTCACGTTACTTATAGCTTCTTCCAAGTCTGCCGTTGCACTAGTGCGTGAGTGTTTATAACCAAGTAAACGCCCAAGATTGCTCAACATTGATACGCGGTAAGAATGCCGCTCAGGAGTGGCCTCAATAGCATGCCTTGAGATCCTGATGGCTTCTTCCAGATCCTCCATCGCACCAGTCCGCATGAATCTATCGCCTAATCGGACAGTAAGCCTGCCCAGTAATCCCGCCTGGTCTGGATGGTCTTTGGGGGTGACTTCCACGGCTACTCGGGCGAAGCGGATGGCCTGTTCAATGTCTACCAATGCATTGATATACAGGTTCCTGAAAAAGAGTTGAGCTAGAGGGTTGCTTGAAATAGCAGCCTCGTCTTTATGGTTTTCTGGTGTGTCTTCATAAGCTTGCCGTACTAGTTTGGTAGCCTCGTGTTGCTCGAGCAGTCTTGCCGTGGTCAAACGCCGGGTCTTTGGTTGAACGTCAGTCTGATTCTGGCTGTCATCAAGTCGACTGCCAACTTGGCATTCCATGCGCGGGCTTTCACCCACGCCTTTCGAGTAAAGATGGACCTCCATCTTCCACACTTCGTTCACCCAGCCCTGGAATTGCGCCGAGGCAAATATCCCGATTTTCAACCCCTCGGCATGTTCCAGGGATTTCATCCACCCGTCAACCTCATTGTTACAGTCGTCTTCCTCGACAGATGTTCCGAGATTCCATTCGTTGATGTGGCATCGAATGGAACTTGATGCTCGTACGTTTCTCTGGAATTCGTATAGATTGTCGCCCCATGATTCAGTTATTGGTGCCGTCTTCTGAAAAGCATCGAAAGCAAACCAGGTATGCGAGTCTGCATAGGGATCATCCTGGTTTGAATCATCGTTGCGCCAACCTGAACAAGGTCAGTTTATTATCACCTTCACCTTGAATATCATCTTGGCAAAGCAAACCTACCTTGATCATTTGACCATATTTTTACGACTAAGCGCTCTAGTCGCCCAGGCCCCAGTGTAAAAGTAAGATAAGGTCTTTTTGGGGTGTTCTCGTTGAATATTTCTCGCCGTGTACTGGCGAATACTTGTGGCTTACCAAGCGCCGAGTTGCTGAATTCTTTCTCAAAAGACAGACTGCCTGATTCTGCCATGGCTGCTGAATTACGTTGCTAATTTCAAATTTTCGCTAAAGCTGGCTTCAATTCAGAGCAGGTGCTTCTAAAAACTGGGCCACTCCTCGTCGAACAAGCAGTGGTGAAGGGCTGCGGGCCTCCAGGAAAAAGATGTTGAGAGGAGACAACTATGGACGGACATTGTCGTCTTTGCTGCCACCTGTCCTTGGTGTTTTGTAGCTCCGAGCGCGCATATCTGCCCAATATTGCATGACCTACTTGTGGGCGGTGGACGACCAATCCTGGGGCACAGATGACGCGTTCTGCATACTCCCAAAACCTGCGGTATCCAGGTTTTTATGCTGAATCCCTGTATTGTTGCGCCAGGTTAGCAAAAGCCTGCTTCTCACGCCGATTGGGAGCCACCAACGCAATCAGTCAGGCACGCAAGAAACCACAATCCTGGCAGTCCGAAGCCGTGTCATTTGATCGAAACCAACGGTGAAAATTGTTTGAGGAAGCATGGAAGTCAACTCTAATGTTACCGTATTGTACAGGTCTGGGACCATAATGAAAGCATTTTCTCTCGTTGACATCTGAGCTACTGATCTCTCAGCCGGATGATCCTTTCCTCCAGCTTCATTGGTTCCACTATGTACTCTACTGATAAACAGGTATATAGCCTCCCGACGGTGCTCGGAGAGAGAGAGCAGGCGTTGATAAATTGACAGCGGCTGAGGGGTACAGGTAGCTGCCCGGTTGAACACCATCCTCCTCAGCTACATGGCCTCACGCGGGGGTCAAAAGGCTGTGCTGGTTTTTAATTGTGGGTTGTAGGGTAAAACCGGCAGAGTCTTTTGACCCCCGCGTGGGCCTCTCTTTCCTCCAGCTTCCACCTACTAACACTATTGCTACCCCTTCTGCTTTCTTTTCCCGCCCCCCAAATTATCGAAAGCGGTTGGCGCTCAATGCCTCCCTTCAACTCCAGGGGTTAGCCATCACTGTGTCATGTGTCAACCCGGCCTATTATGTGGCTAATGTCGTTTCGCCAAGGACATGTCCAGTTTTCCTTCTCAAAAGCAGCGATATGTAGTGCTTACTACTTGGCGCAGATATCAAGGCAGAATGCCTTTCCGATGGCCTCTACGCCATGCCGGGTGTACAAGGCGCATATTGGGCTGTGCTGAGCGGCTATAGCTTGAGGATCCACAGCGACGGGGGGTCCCAGCCGTTGAGGAATGAAGTGTTTTCGAGATACTCGGGTGATTTGGTGCCGACATATGCGCGTGTATTGATTGGCTTGCTCCTCGACAGGCTGCTGCTCCACGGGATGTCTTTGGCGAGTTGCAAAGGATATTTGTGTAGTAAACTGCCTATGAGCGCGACAGAGCTCCACCATGTCTAAGCACCCATGGAGATAGGGTCAAATACTTTCAGAGTTGAGTGAAGTGCATTGGTATGGGTGACCATGGCAACGATTGGGTCTCGACTTGACTCGAAGGTATTTTCCATCGAGGCATAGGCATATATGGCAAGCTGGTCACCGTTGAAAATACCTTGGGATCGACCGGCTTGCAACTGAAGTATCGTGGCCTTTTTCTTGATGGCGTGAATAGGGATATTCTTGTTATCCAAGATGCTGCGGCAGAAGAAGGATTTGTCCTTATTCCCAAAAAGAATGGGATTTTGGTGCGGCCACAGCTCTTTAAATCTGGCGGACAGATGATGGTAGAGGCGGCGTTGTTTCTTTGCGAGGCCACCGAATCCGGTGAATGCCCCGAGAAGACAATAGGACAGCGTGCCGTGCCTTTTCCCATCTGCAAGCTGGATCTCGCGCGCTCTCTCGTGGGGGCCGCATGCCGTAAAAATTGTATATCCATCTGGGTCTACCAACCAATTGGGACGCATACGGACATTTCTATATGGCGAGTGAACGGATCCGCCTTCGAAAGAGAGAGCCTGCACTGTAGTAGGGTGTGCAGCGTCTGTTGCCGGGATGTAGTCGAGATACCGGACCGAGGTGTCATCCCGTAAAACGCCTCCAGAAAAGCAACAGTCGCGAACAACTAATGTTTCGGGTTTCTTTACGATGAGATCACAAAGTAATCTTGCAAATTCAAGTCCACGCAGGTAGCTGACACCGGTTCCTTGCATGTCGCCAAACAGGTCTAAAGCAAGATCTCATGAAGGTTCGATCGTTGTTCCATGACCAGAACAATGGATATGGACGAAATCGCCAGGGTCTGCAATAGACGCGATAGGTTGGATTTTTACGACGACATTTCAAACGGCCAAAAATCTGCCTCTTCAGCTGGCAGAGACGACTGGGTGTCGCTGGGCCGACACGGTGAACGTATGAACCTCAGCTTCGGGCTGCACGTGCTTTAGTTATTTGGCGATCTCTTCCACATCTCGAACGCAACCTTTCAAAGGAGCTTCCTTATAAAAGTCGATGCCATTCAAACTGCCAAAGACTTTGCGGCACCTCGATGCCCGGCCATGTTTTGGAGTTGCTTGCAGCGGAAAAGTCGGCACAGGGTAATCGCGGTATTATTGGCTATCGAGTCGCAAAGAATGGTATGACAGGATCCGTCTGGACGAGCCACGCTTTACCAGAGATAGACTTGAATCTTGCGGTACCGAAACCTATGGTGTAGCCGAGATTGAGGCCAAATAGAGATTCTCAAAGTGACGAGTGGTTGTGTGCATGAATGGCCGGCATAGTGATCCCAAGGTGCCTGGTGAGCCTTGGTGTTTGGCACCATCTTGCTGATTCCCCAACGTTCACTTCTTCTCTTGTAAGCCCTCCAGTGAACCTTACTTTGCATCACTGATCAAATCGGTCGGGCACTAGTAAGCCTCGTCATGCAGGACAACGTGGCCACTTCGATCATATTGGCTGCGACTATTTCGCAGGTAACTCCTTGACGATTGGGATTCTGGTTGCAGCAAGATTAACAGTGTTCCACCTTGCTTCATCATAGATAGATACATGCACTAACGACTCTTGGACACCGCAGGCATTCCGTGTTCTGTGGCCCACCAAATTGTGAATTACCCAACACCTTAGACCCCAGCGCAAGCTTACGATGAACATTTCCGCCTTGGGGTCCGAGGCGCAGTGCTTCTATGCCCGTTCCAAGTTTTTTTCTTCCACTTTCTCACCCTTCCTGACAGATTGGCCGTTACTGGTACAGAGTGTGTATTGTCCCGCAGCCGGCACAGATTCAATGACAAAAGGACCTTCATCTCCGCCCCCGGTGTTACGCAGGTACACGCTATCGCCCACTCTGAACTTGTTGTTCTGTGCACAACTTTTAGTCAAACGGCATGATGAGGGAGAGGGCGACCCACCGTTTTGGCAGACACGACTCTAGCGCGGCCGTCATCATCATCGCACACAAAGAATTTCGGGCTCTCGCCGCTGGGTGTAGAGGATAAGCAGCAGGCTCTAGGGTAGTGTATTTCAGCCACCACTTACCCGGTGGGAGTGCTCATGCTGCAGGTGTTGGGTTGCCGTAGTTAGTGGAGCAGGACCTTTTGCTGCGGTGTGTGTCGATGCTTGTCATGCGTGATTCTCATCGCCCACTGCCATCGCCGACGGTCTTTGCTTTTGTACTTTCAGGTGAGCTATGTTCTGCTCAGTCATCTGCAGCCAACCACTCATGTGAAAGCAGTGTGCGCTTTTGCCGCATTGCTGCCTGAAGCGGGGGTGTTCCAGCGCAGATTTTGCCCTGACATTGCGCATTAATGGGGCACTCCATCGACAGACACGACCAAATGGCATGTCGAGGTCTTGCCAACTTGTACAGGTCATTGATATCGTTATTGAGACTCGTTTTTTATGCCGTCGTCTTCTACTTGAGCATACCAAAGCGACATCAGACACCACGCAATGGAGCGCCTTCAATCTTTTCTTGTCAGCTGGAAAATGTGGTCAACCAGACAAGGAGGAAGCGACCTGGAAATGGGGAATAAAACAACCACATCTCATCACCAAGGCAAAAGAAGTAAAACTACCCCCACCTTCTCATGCCCTGACTTACAACTCTCAGTTGAGGATCACAGGGCGGGTTACCCTCGGTTCGCTGCTCTGATCGGAGCAAACGATTCCTTCTTTCTGTTTAGGCGCTTCTTGCAGCTCCGTGCTCGAGTCCTCTTGCTAAAACAGGACAACCTATCTATCCTGGAAGAGCGACTGGACCTACTTGACAGCAACGAGGAGTCACCCCTGTTTCTGGGCAAGAGTCGTTGTGATAAAAATGAAGCCCGTCGTTCTCTTATTCACGAGATTGAATCGTGTCTAGCTGACTATGGTTCGCACCAGCCACCGTCTTTCACAGAACCCGTCTAACATCCACTAGATTCTTTTTCGGAAAATACACGCCGAGTATTGAGTCTGAGTACTGCCGCACCGAGGGATGTGCTTAGCTTGCAAAACTGGATCGAAGATAACAGCTGTCTGAGCAGAAGTGAAACAACGTACCTGGAAGAAAAAGCTGATCTGGCTACGTTGGCCTCTTCCAAAGACAGCGCCGTCGAAAAACTCGAAGAGTGGGTGGAAGATAAATTCATCCAGTACTATAAAGGTTTCCGCGGGGTAGGTAATATCGCTCAAACCAGTTAACATGCTAACGAGAGAAACAGATTACTCTGCACGACGTGTCACGTGATACAAACGTTTACATCTATTCTGGCTCTCTGATCAAACAAACCGCCAGGGTCCTGATGCTATGCCTCGTCACTTGCCTCCTTCTAACACCGGTAGTCATTTGTATTGCCATCGACAGCATGCTGGCTCGAGTATTCGTCATCATAATTTCTACAATTTTATACTTGTCCGTCTTGTCTCAGTTGACCAATTCCAGGATGATAGAACTCATCCTGGCAGGGGCTACGTAGGTGCATTTCTTGATGTGGATCGATGCTAAGCTAACCATACAGGTTTGCTACTGTTCTTATTGTTTTTGTTTCTGGCGACAACGCTCAAACGACTTGAACGGTTACCAGGGAAAATTTGGGCTGTAGAATTCAAAGAATGGTTCATGCTGTGGCATCTCTGAGTATGTCTTGATTTTACATTTCATGGGGCGTAGAGATACCGGGGTGTTTTATATTTGTAGCAAAACTTACCGGAAAGCCTGGTGGTTTGCAGTTTCAATGTTCGCACTTGGAGGTGTTTGGAAAGTCAGAACAGCTTCACAGCTACTGAATGTCACTGCATAATACCACAAACATTTAATTAAAATACCGCTGCGTGAGAAAACAAATTTTGTTTTAGAACAGAGTGAGTGTCGTAGTGCCAATCTCCATTGCTTCCTTTCTCAGTTTCACTGATGATGTGCTCAACCCAGTTGGTCGGCGAACAAGCTCTATGCAACATGAACTGACTGACTGTTCCTTGATAAAAAGATGTCAGAGAAGGGATTGCAGCAGAGCTTGAGAGACGTATAGGGGGCCAACAGGTAGGCATTGGTGATGACGAACAATCCAAACTGGGCCTTTCCAGCGTTCTGAGGTGATGGGAAGCCCTTAAATCCGTCATGAAAGGGCCAACTTGATACCCCCTTGTCAGGCCTTCAACAATAGGGAGAGGCTCTCGATTGAAATGAATTCAGACTTCTTAGTTTGGGATACTACTAAGTAACTGGCACTCCAGATTGTACTTGGTACTACAACGGATTTCATTATCCAAGGCCGGGTAGAACAGTGCCTCAACTAGTTAGCGACTTTTCTGAACATGGCTAAGCAAACTGTACGAAAGGATTATGCATCCGCTTGAAGCCGAAGGAGGCATGCAGTTGTAGATGTGCCTGTGTTGCGCTCGAGTCAAGTAGTGAATTCATCGCGGAGTGGATGTTTCGACTTCCTCGTTGCCTGATTCTGTTCCGCCCGTGTAAGGATGGTAATCATCTTCTCTTGAATGTCTTGGGTCCGCGTTGGTCTGCGACGCAACGGAATCCAGTCCAAAGTCGTTCGCAGGTTCGTAGCCATCTTGTTCCGGCCGCTTCTTCAAGGGCGTCCAGGGGAAGAACAAGAGACACACAAATGCTACAGACCCGATGAAGAGAGAAAAGGCAAACGTCGTGATGAGGGCGTCGTCGTATAGGCTAAGAGAACTGTCGAACTTGTCTGCTGGCACAGTGTTCCAGAGATAGTCCTGCCCAATGTTAGCCCCCGACGCCACGTCGAAGTCGGGCAACTGCTCCGAAAGCGGCTCCAGGCGCGTCACGAATAGATACTGGGTGACCGATATGAAGACCGCCGCCGCTATATGTTTTCCAATAACAATAATGCTGAGTCCGATAGGGATGTCGGCGTCTGACAGCACCGCCTGCGCACCAATGGTTGCCTGTTGAGTGCATATACCGCAGCCGAAGCCGAATAAGGCCTCGTAACTCATCCATAGTGCCTTGGACGTATGTGGCTTCAACGAAAACATGAGCCCAGACCCAACGCACACCATTGTCGTCCCCATCGTCGTTCCGGGGGGAGGCTGCCCAGGAAAGTGGCCAGTCCGGCATTCGTAAAGCCTCCAACAATGGAAGATGCGAGCGCGGGCATCATCTTGAGGGCCGCTTCAGGATCCAGGATGGTAACTGCATGAGACACCAATAAGCTTCCCAACTCATCAAACTTGGCAGCCACGCACACGAGGTTGTTACGCGTTTCTTGCATAGTAGAATAGGTTCAGCTGCGCTCCAGCATAGAACATGTCGTAGAACAGACAAGCAACATAGGCTCTGTTCTTGAATAAGCGTGGAGGGATGGTTGCCTTGTCCTTTTCGCGGTATTGGTGAAACACTGTTATGCCAAATAGAAAGGCAGACAGTATTAGGGGGGTCAAGTCGCGAAAATCGGTCCAAGCATTCTGAACGCCACCCAGACTCAGCGCCAGCAGCAGACATACTGTGCTCCGCGACTATCGATTCTTGTGCCCGCGCACATCTTGCTGCTCTTGACGATGGACGCCCTTCGTGTCGTATGTTCGTGCGGAAGAATTCATAATACTCGTTCACTGCCACTGTGATGAAGTGGCTGTAGTGCGCGTTCTCAGAACCGTAGCCTTGCCAGCTGAAGGCTGTTCCCGCAGAGATGTTATCAAGACGGCCCCTCCAGGAATGTCTAGCAAGGCTACTTTTTCCTTGAAGGTCGCATCTTACGACCCTGCGCCCTGACCCGTGTGCTTGAGGAACAGAGCTACCATGACCAACAAGGCGCCCATAACGGAAAGGTTGATCCAGAAGCACCAAGGCCAACCAAGTCGCTCGATGACGAAGCCGCTTACGACTGGCCCAGCCATGGTAGCCACGATCTCACCCGACCCCACCACGCCGAGACACCACGGGGGTAAATGTAGTGGGACCATGGATGCAGGTATTCTGGGGAGTAGGGAAATACCTATAAGCTCAATATTACTGCGCATCCACGAAGCACGCTAATTATGCGACTGAAGAGGAGGGGGGAAAGGGGGATACTATACAACTGAGTGTTACAAAGAAGCCCGCTCGTTGCAAAGCCAGTGACGGCTCTTCCAACGATGAAGGCTGTGGATGACTTCGCCGTAGCGCACAGGACGGAACCTAATTGCTTCACTACTGAAGTCCCGAGAAAGACTGTCTTGACGGGAAAGACGGTGTAAACTTTCCCCAGTGTGGGTGCCATGGCTTCGATCGTCATCATACTAAAGTGACCTCAGCAAAGCAGGTCTTACATTACAGTTCACCGTGTAGCCGCCATGGTTGATAGACTCGATCCCCCTCACTTCGCGCTGCGGGCTTATAACGAATCACGGTGTTTTGACTTACTATACCGATGCGTACCAGCCCACGTCCGACACCGAGTCAAACTCGTTTATCAGTGTCGGAACGAGTAGTCCAACCATAATCGAGTCCTTATAGGAAATGAGCCAATCAGCGTCATGGAAAGTGCGCAAAGAGACATGGATGCTCCGCAAGGCTTACCAGGCCAATAACAAACTGGCCGAGGAACAACACCCCAACCATGATGAGGAGGGGCAGCCCAGAAATGTACGCGGCTTCAATCTCATTGTGATCCGCGGGCTTTGCACCGTCGTCTGATTCGACGTCAGTTGCAGAGCTGTCGACATCAGCATCCTTTCCTTTCAGTTGGAGCGTATTCATCTTGAGGGCAGAGGCGGCGTCGATACTCTCAGCAGCTGAACTAGGCGTCAACCATCGACATACTGTTACGGCGTCCTTGAGGCGGCGCTCGAAGTGATAAACTCACCGTAGAGCTGCAGGTATTCAATGAGTGCTCGTGATGTAGCTTTGGAGCAAGCTGCTGCCGGCATTTTCGTTTTTTGCAATGAGCTTCCCTGGTTTGGGGGTATTTGCCTAAGTCAGGATCAGGACGTCTAAACTATAACGCCGTGCAATCTCACCTCAGCAACATTAAAACATCCACTCGGGTGCATTCACTTAGGTAATGTATGGCTCCCCTCCTTGTGCCCACCTCCCAACGCCATCCTCAAAGCAAAGTAAGCGGTCAAATTAGAAAATCAGTCAACGACACGTAGGCCTGAGTCTTAACACTCAAAGCAAAGCCTGAAGGTTTGATTATCTGTTTTCATTATCGCTGCCAAAATTCGCACCCACTTGAGCGCTTTTTACATCTTTAAGCCTTTCCCTACCTGTTCACGTGTTTCAATAATCTAGGCAGATTCCGCTTCGCTTCCACTTCCCAGTCAGAGCAAATGCCAGACTGTTCTTGAATGGGTCCTTGGAGTCCGACGCGACCGTTTCCTTTGCCATAGAGGTAGCTGATACAACTGCATCCGATAAAGGCTTTCAGTCGAGCTCAGAAGGCCAGCCTGTTGAGGAGTACGACACCGACTCGAAAGAGGCCGGCCTAGACCAACCACTTATTACAGATGCACTAGAGAGGCGGCGCAAGGACAAGCCGTGTACAAACGTCTGCCGGTGTTTCTCACGGGCCCATGGCCCGTTTTTGCTCATCTCCTACTAGGGGTCGCCAACATCGCATTTTTTATCCACACGACTCGCTACCTCGGCATTGCATCTCCAAACCCACCATACTGTTAGTAGTCAATCCTCACCCCTTCAACAAGTTCTCGCCATACAGCCAGGCAGTGCAACAAGCCCCCAGCGGTTTCTGTTGGATGCCTGCTTGCAGACTACGTTGGTAACACTCAAGCACAGCGCCCGCTAACGACGCCGCAAGCCATTTTAGCCTCAAGCAGTTCGAGGGAACTGTCGAGGGAACAGTCAAGCCGTACAGCAGTCCGCCTGGACAGGAGGTAGACAAGACATGGGAAGAGCTACTGCGAAGTGAGTTTTCATAACCATAGCGACCTATCAGGAACTGTTCACACCAGGCTCCAATATTCTCGCTTGAGTCGATGCTGACGCTTGGTTTGGTCCCGCAGCTGCTATGTTCTGGATCACCAAGGATGAGCTTGAACAGGCATTTGTTCCTGGCTACAACGGATTTCCCATCCCAGGAAGCGATGGCTTATACCTGGGTGGCATGACCGTGAGGCATGAACTTCATTGCTTGGTATGTATGTCGCACTCTCCGTCGCTAAAATTGGGGCCACATGTTTTTGTGAGACATGACGGAAAGATTTGGGGAACGTTTTGCGCCAACGACATGGTGGATACAATGATACAGAATTGGATGTGAAAGTGGTCGTGGCCAGAGCATTACTACCCCGACAGCACGCCTGAAGATAAAAAAACATCAGCAGAAACACTTTGGTACGCACATTATCCCTGGAAGACTCCGGTATCAGGACCTCTAGTAACGAGATTCCCGTTTACCTTTCTACTAGATCATTGCCTCGAGATACTTCGAAACTCCGTGCAAGCAGCCCTGCTGTCTTGTATTTCCCTCCTCCCCGCAGCTTTTCGACTCTCGAGCTAGCCATATCGTTACGAGGCTTTGTGAAATGACACCGCCATCGAAATAAAACTTGTTGCGTACTGATCTATTAGAATGTGCCACACCGATCCTACATTATAATCGATAGCCGCACACTGAGGCCGGAAACCTGTGGCGAAGTTGCGATGCGAGATGACGACTCCCTTTGGCGCACCCGTTGTGCCAGATGTGAACTGTACGTACATGGCTTGTTGAGTCAGAACATCGTGGCATATCGGAAAGCCAGCAACGGCAAGGTCGACGACCGGAGACTCAGTCATCTGTCGCTTGACCCAGTCTTCCGTGATGGCCAATACTTGAATCGATACGGGGTCTTGCTCCTTCGTGTTGATGTTTGACAATTGTTCCACCCAGCGTCCCAGACGAGTCTTCTGCCTCGGCGAAGACAGCATCACGCGCAGACGGACCTGCTCCTCAATAGAGAGGAGCCTAGAGTCTGGATGGCCAGGGTTCAGCATCACGAAGCACCCTCCAGCCCTCATGACGCCGAGCATGGCGACCACAGTCCACATGGACTTTTCGGAACAGATGGGGACAATACTGTCGGGTAGCACGTGGCATGAATCCATCAGGTATCGGGTAATGCTTCGGGTTGCTCAGTCTAGCTCGCCGTAGGTCATGTTGCCATCCCAGTTACACACGGCCTGGCGTTCGGGGCTGGCCCGCATTCTCTCTTCAACGAAGGAATGCATCACCTTTTCGACAGGTCGTACACACTCCTTGTTCCAATCCCAGACCTGCGCAAAGCCGTGAGGGCTCACTTTTACCAAATCGCGGGCGCTCATTCGGGGATTGAGTAATATCTCTGTAGCGAGGTGGCTGGCTGTCTCTGCGACGTTGGCCGCTGCTGCGTCGCTCATGAACCCTAAGTGATAAGCTACTCAACCTTTGGCCTAGAACCATGTAGGTTTAACCTTGGCCCTCTCCCCTGTCAAACTTCACACACACACGCTCAGTAGGTATTTATTTGCTATCTCTTAAACCCCTGCAGATGCGAGCTTGTCTAACCCTAATCAAACCTATTTCTGCAAGCGCCAAGCATGGTCTTCATGTTTACTCAACACAACAACATCATAAACGTTAATCTGAGTCTTCACACCTGTGACAATGGCTAATATTGAAGCACGACGCTTCAATTCGGCAATGCGCCGAGCAGCTAGCTCACAGCATGGTAGATTATTAATCTAGATAACTCGTGAGATACCACGATGGTTTGTGAAAACAGATGATAGGACGTTGCCATCAACACTTGGAGTTTCTCGAGTGTGATGCTAGTGATGTAGCTTTCTGGGCCGGTCCTATTTCACGCGATAACAAGCGAACGCGTTGCGAGTGATACGTAAACAAGCCATGTGCTATCCTGGAGTTGTTCTCAGAATAATGTTCAGTGGTTGACACACCTATTGGCCCCATCTCCCTGCTTACGTGGGCGTTTGAATTTCACTCAGTGCAGCATTCGATTCGCTTCATCCTGGGTTGCACGCGAGATTGGAACACTCACGGCCACAACTGGAGCAGCTGTCAGACGTTATGTAGATACCGTGGTGTAGAAAATTACGGCAGAAAGGACTCCGCTGTGGTTCCCAATCACTATTGAAATATCAAGGAACATTCAAAGGCCAATCCGCTCTGGCTCTGTGCAAGCCAATCAGAAAACGTCGCATCCAGGTCAGTATGTCCACCAATTCAAGAATAGTATCGTGGAGCATGCAACCGCGGTGGACACGTTTTTTGCAGGAACACGGACTCTCGAAGCACATAGAGAGTGGCGACACAGACAGCCCCCCCTGGATGCCCGTACCAGACACAGCAGCCGATGAATCGCGACAGAAGACGATGGCCGCATGCCAGGAGCTGCGCAGGCTCCTCGGAGGTCCTGTACTGCCACTCATTGTCGACTGGACGAGGCCGGTGATTCTGCGTGTCATCATACAGTTGCGATTGATAGAGCTGGTACCACTGCACCCTGCTAATGGCGCTGCGGGCACGCCAGTCGCCGACATTACAGCAATGACGAGTCCGCAGCTCAGCGAGGGCACTGTCCGCCGAGTACTTCGTCAGACCAGAAGAGGCTATGGCATATCCACTCGCAAGAACCAGAGGTTGCAAGACGTTTTCATGCAGTCATGATGCACGAGTTCTCTAACGAAGGTGCTTTGTTAGACGTTTTCCTTGGCTAGATCGGGACTAAAGGAAAGAACATAGTGGATGTTGGTGGGGGAAGAGGAGCGCTGGTAGTTCAAGTGGCTAGCAAGAGTCCTACTGCCCACTTTGTCGTACAGGACTCAGATGAGGACACTAAGAAAGGACAAAAGAGTCTTCCTGCCGAGCTCCAGGGAAGAGTAGAGTTCATGGCTCGGCGAGTATTGCGCATGTATACCTTCACAATGCATTTCTTGCTAACCATAGCGTAATAGCGACTTTTTCTCTCTCCAGTCGATCAAGGTCGCTGACATCTACTTCTTCCGTTGGATCCTTCATGACTGGAGCGATAGTTACGCGGTCAAGATCATACGCAGCCTCATCCCAGCGCTGCGTCCAGGTGCGAGAGTAATTCTGAACGAGCTGGTAGTACCTAGCTTGGTGACGAGGCTCCTGAAGTAATCAAATCGTCTTTGTAAGTATCTCCTAACTCGTTTCCTTCGGGCTGCCCTTCCCCGATTTTTCCCCCCGACCTCACGAGCCAGAGGCTTCCACAATCGACACGTTTCGCGCAACGTGTGTTGTTTACCTCATCCTTTGCCCGTTACAAGATCAGGCCCGAGACTATCTATCGCTTTCACTGGCTCGCTCTGTTGTAGAAGTTATGACTTGGCCATGATGGCATTGTTCAATGGGCAAGAACGTAGTCTTGTAGAGTGGCAGAAGCTTTTCCAGCAGGCTGATGAGAGGTTCAAATTTGTAGCCTGCAAAACTGAAAAATCAGGAGAATTATCTCTAGTGGAGTTTGTCTGGGAAAGTCAGGTACATAGAATGCATTAATCAGTAGTTGTGTTTCAACCCAGTCCTGTATTGCATGAGAGGCAGGCTGCATGCTATATTGTCAAGAAAACAACGCCGGTTGAGGAGGAGAGTTAGAATTCGATAACTCCGTGTAATCATGATAGTGTTTCACGTACTGGTGGTGAAAGAATGGCACATTGTCCTCCACTAGGTATCACCATGATCCTATGATGCTCCTTGAATTGGACATACAGCGTGAAATATATTTCCAATCTCAAAGTGTTGTAAGACATTTGACCGAAGGGCTCAACGTAAGCTGGTGTCAAACCTCTCGGTGGTTGTTGTCGGCCACGTTTCAGCTAGCAACTTGAATATGAAGTGACCTGCAGCAGCCACGCTGCAGGCACGGAAGAGGCGGGCTTTTGGTCTTCAAACTTTACTACACATACAGCGCTGGGCACGAGTTAGTTATCTGCTCTTGTTCAAGTGCTAATTCAATTGGAGCTTCATGTGTAGCGTCTTTATATGGATGATGTTTGATCTTGCATTAACCTTGTTTCGCGACTCTATCACTGACGTGAAAAAGTACATCTAGGACCAAAATTCACACCCCAATCCCATTCATAATGCTTGTAATCTATCCACCCATTGTGGCATTGCACGGCCCCTCACCTTTGTACAGAGCCATCTATTAGGGACTGCATTGGCTAGAACGGTCAAAAGCTAAGTGTTTTGTTCCACTGCCCCGAAAGCAATGCTAACCGTCTGCGTCTACTATAATGCTTCGCTCATTACCTCATAACCTCACCTCCGATTCACATCCGCTCCGGCTTTGATGAAGAGCTCCGCAATCTCTGTCTTTCCCAGCTCAGCAGCCAAATATAATGGCGTGCGGTTTTGTTGATCCTTCATATGGACCCATTTCCGCCCTCTTTCACCCAGACTGGCACAACATTCGAGTAATACCGTGAGGAGAGAAATGTCATCTTCCAGGACAGCCCTGTGAAATAAGCCCAGCCCAGACTCGTCCTGAATCGCTTCGAGGTTGGCTCCCAAGTCCAGACAGCACTTCACAGTTTCCATCTGCCTCATTTCTACTGCCCAGAAAAGGCTCGACTTGCCCGACTTGCTCTTGGACTCGAGATCTGCACCGCTTTGTATGAGAAGCTTTACAATTTGAACGTGGCCTCGTGCGGCGGCTGCCAGAAGCGGCGTGGACCACTCATCGTCGTCTACCAGTGGCGGATGCCGTCCTGTAGTGGCGGACCCATCATGATTTCCAGCTTCGGAAGGGCGCCTTGCCAATTGTGACTCAGGCGAGGCAGTCGCAGCCTCTTCCGCCGGTCCAGACTGATCCGCGCTATTGAGGGAGTTTGGAGAAGTATGGGCAGACAGTCTTCTGCTTTCTCCCAGACCAGCGGGTGACGTGGTGCACTGTGAGGTCGAGGGTGTGTTGATGCCCACATAGGTGTTGGGCGCGCCGGGAGACTCGGTGCTGACGCTGAGCAGTGGATCAAATGTGTCCGAACCAGAGGATGGAGAGAATTGAAAGAAATCAGACGGCGAGACGGGAGTAAACTAGCAAGAGCAAAAGGTCAGGCAATGACCAGTTTTGTTCGGCTCTCTTCGTGGCCGTCTCAAATAGTACTCACCGGTTCGACGACTTCCACTCGCGGAGACGTATCTTTACCTGCTTGAGGCTCGTTTGCCCTCACGTAGATGGTGTCATTCCCTGGCCCCGGTAGTGTATTAGCCTGTGCTGGCCCCGGCATATCTACGCCGGCAACCCTGAAGTCTAAGTCTCCCAAGTTATTGCCGTAAGCTATACTAGCATTTCGTCCGGAGGTTCCAAGTCGCATCGAGGATTGTTGTCTTTCCGCTGGAACGTTATCCAGGGAATGTTCAAGATTCATGCTCGATGATGCTTCCGATGGATTACCCAACCAAGAGCTATAGTTGCTCTGCCCAATCACGTGGCATTGTTTTTGCATGGCCTCGTGGGCAAGCAACAGTTTATGGGCATTCTCAAGGCATTGTTTTTGCCGCTCCCCTATATTCAAATAATCCAAAGCTTAGTTCTTTGTCCTGTCTGCCGAAATCAAGAGATGGAACAGCGTCGGATGGAACATACTATAGTGGCGTTGAGCAATACGGTTTTGGATTTTGCGTCTCTCATTTACATCCTCAATTTGGGCTTGAGATTTTTCCTTCCTTCGGCTCATCGGCATCTGTAGAGTATTCGTCGTTAAACAGGCCTTTTCAGCCTCATGCCTTGCCAGCGCTTGGCCTACGTAAGCTGAGTTGTACTTGGCGTTCGTCTTGTTTGGTCAGCACGTACACAATCCAGCCCGAGGAAACTCAAAACCTTGAAGGGGTTACCTTACGTTAAACCTGACCAATGCTTGATTCCTCTGAGATCTATACACAGCAGATTAACTCCGATTGTACTCGCTTTCGCTGAAGTTGGTGTTGAGTTTTCGCTTTGATATGTGTTGAGAACTCATGACAAAAGCACAGCGTTTGCCTCCTCCACAATCCCAGGCTTTATAGATTTTAAACAGTGTAGCAAGCTTTCGGCAATGCTTGTTCATTCTGAACGTTAAATATATCTGCAAACACTAACCTGCAAAAAATGTAGATCGTACCCTAATGCATGCGACGTGTCATGGCAGGGGACAAACCCAAAACTCATGTGTCTCCACCAGGGATATTCAATTGCTATTCAACGTGAACAGAACCGGAACCTAAAGTTGTAGATGGGAAAAGGGGGAGGGGGGGAAGAAAAAGGAGCCCGATTGTAACTCGGGCCACGAAATGAAGCCAGTGTCCCTCAAAGAGGTGCTTGTCGACTTAACATCAACCATCCATACTTCAGACGAGACGTGAATATACTAAAAGTCAACACGGAGCTAAAGAGACGAGTAAATCTTACAAGTTTCAGGTCTGATCTTTGTTTTGATGTGCACTACCACGGAAAAACCTAACCTTCACGCTGAAGAAAGGTTAACTGCCGCATCCGAAGCGGGACTGATAAACGCGCAGGTATTGGACAAACGGCCCGACGGCTTTGCACCCACGTCCCATGCCCGAGCCCGTGTGATTGATGACCGTTTTGGTATTTTTGGATGTTGATTGTGAAGTAGTCATGGGAGGGGCAGAAAGAGTTATAGGCAAGTTGACATAATCATCTTGCGCCGTATCAGAGGGTTAATTGCAAGGGGCAATAGCTACGGCCGACACGTAGACCAGGTAGCAGACAGTACACCTACGAATTGAGCTTGAAGAATTCAACAGTTCTCTTTAATTTCTGGTAGCTTCAATTGAACTAAATCAGACTGCCGAGCAGACACTGCAGGCTTTTTTGCGGTTAAGTCAGCCTTCGGCATGCCGCTCTGAGCTGCTACAAGCGGAAAAGCACAGAGTCCGTAGTTAACAACCGACCGACAACGAGCAGCTAGGTCGCGGGTTTCCCTCGGAAGCATTGATTAGGTTAAGGAGCTAAACTTCGTGGTCGTGAAGCATTCTTCAAAGGCACACGAGTTAAAATGGTTTATTCGAGGCGTCACGCCAATCATCCTGTCGGCCTCCTTCCGGGCACTGCACCATGTTGCTTGCCACTACGCCCCATAACTGATGAGGGAGACTCGCAGGCTCTTCACAGGCCTCTCAAATACGAATTAGTGAGGTGTCAAGTTTGTTTCAGCATGAGTCCTGGAGGCCCATGAATTTTCTTCGCACCCAGGCAGATTGGAATTCGTTTTAACCCCACCGGCTAGTATTTTATACTTGAAGCGTTGAATCTTAGTTCACAGTTTACACCTTGAAAACATTCCTCAGCAATCACCGGGCCACCTCTAGAGAAGCAAAATCATTAGACGACACACCCTAGCGCTTCTTTTTCTTCTTTTTTCTTTCCAGTTTTCCAGTCAACCCTTTTGAAATTTGAGACATCCGCCAAGTTGAACTTTACTAGCGAGATGAGCCGAGAACTCGGAATTAGTCACCGAGCTAGACAATCAACGCGGCCACGACTGCGTCTCCAAACTCAGCCGTTGACGCTGAACCACCAAGGTCCGGAGTCCGCGGGCCACTTTGAAACGTCATCCCAACGGCCCTTTCTATGGCGGCAGCAGCCCGAGGCATATTCAGCGAATATTTCAACATCACGGCAACCGAAAGAATCATGCCAACAGGGTTGATGGTTCCCTGCCCAGCAATGTCCGGCACAGAGCCTGCTTGGTTATTCGTTAGTGATAGCCAGTGGTAGGGCCAGCGGCTTGCGCGCCGGGGTCTCAATGTATACTTGCCGTGAATAGGCTCATAGATACCACGAACCTTACCTCCCCCATCCACAGTCTCGGGAATGCCACACAGGCTGGCACTAGGCAGTAGTCTAATGCTGCCCATGATGGCAGCTACCTCGTCACTAATTATGTCACCAAACATGTTACTTATTAGTACTATGCCGTTCAATTTGATCAGGTTGCTTGCCATGACCATGGCCGCTGTGTCGATCAATATATGCTGTAATTGTACTTCAGGCGATTCAGTGGCCATGACTTAGCTTACTACAGCCCTCTGAAGACGTCTGCATGATGCTAGCGCGTTTGCCTTGTCAAGGCTGATAACCGTCTGGGGCGGGCTGGTGGCTGTGGCTAGCTTGCCCGCCAGCCGGGCCGCTCGCTCGATTTCGGCCCTGGTGTAAAGTCAGTGTCAGAGGCCATGTTGAACGACCTGTCATGCTCTGTCTTTTCACCGAAATACATGCCACTCGTCAGATCGCGCACAATCACCATACTGATTCCGGAGCATCGCTTTGTCTTTAGTGCGGACTGCTCAACGAGCGACGGCGCAATGAAGTTGATGGGCCGCAGGTTGCCGAAGGCATCCATGGCCTTACGCAATTTCCTGAGTCCTGACTCTACAGCCACTGGTGCGGAGGACCATTTCTGATGTCACAGGCCAGGCAGCCCGGAAGGTCAGCCGTTTTGACTGAGATGTAATCAGGGTAGTATCTGTATCCTTACCGGTCCTCCAACAGCGCCTAGCAAGACGGCCGACGCTGATGCAGCCTCGGAAAGGGTTTTTGAGAGACAGTGACTCCGTCGGTGTCCCAGGAGCTCTGGCAAATAGGATGAAAATGAGTGAATGAGTCATGGTTCCGAGCCCTGCATGCCGCCACTCACCCCGCCAATTAGACGATATTTCAAATTGAACTTTGTCCCACTAGTTTGGCGCTCAACCTCGCGAATTACCTTTTTCCATTAATTGTCAATGAAAGCTAATACAGGAAATGGCGTGTGCGTCGGCCAACCGACGTTCTCCGCTTCAAGCGAAAACGTACCTTAACACCCTCACGAACGACCTAGATCGAATAAGCCTACTTGTTAGAACTTACCGGCGCTTCAGGTGGGTCGTGGGGAAAGAATCTGGACCGGGCGACCATACCTCAGGACCAGCATAGTCGCCTTCGAAAACAA
>JAIMZG010000542.1:0-35510 GCA_020466075.1 Colletotrichum coccodes
ACGTTGTTGCGTAATCGTCGGGTCCTCATCCTCCTCCCTCGTCCTGGGATCCTGCGGCAATCGTGGTGTGGCTTCCTTTTGTCGCCCGCATCTCCTTTTTCTTCACCCCCGTCTTATCCCCACGGCATGATCGTCCAGTGTTTTGTGTGTGAACGTATTGCAAAAAAACGACAATACGGACGAAGCGAAAAGAAGAAAGCCTACATAAAGTAGTTCACAGGAAGCCACGGAAAATAGCTTTGGGGGGGGAACGCCAGCCCATGGGAATGCCCCCTGCCCGGGTAACGGGAGGTTCCCGACCATGCATATAATAATAGTAAAAAAAAACACAAAACTTTACATCGTGCTGTCGTCGCTACCGTTGGCATTACCATTGCGTTTTGGGATAAGGCCTTCCCCAAGAATCAAAATCAACGCAGCCGGCCTCCCCTTTCGAGTCGTAATCATCATAGGCTTCGCGTCCCTTTTGCCAACCCCCAAGCACGAGGCGGTGGGTGACAGCAGCAGCGGTAAGGAAAAGTAGAAGGGGGGAACTATCTGCCTTGAGGTCTCGAACTGGCCATCTCGCCGTAACGTCCACGGTGCTGCGTCGTGTCGTATGCCTGAAGCACCCTCGTCTGACTCTCGTCTGCCTGCGAGAACGCGTAGCCACGCTGCTTGCGCATGCGCTGGACTTGGCGCACCTTGCGAATCGCCTTTTGGAATTGCTCCATCCTGAGGCATGAGTTAGCGAGTTGAGGTGGGAAAGATGACGAAACGAACCATAACATACCTTGGTCTGTAATCTTGGATGTTATACTTCTGGATCTCCTGAATGTGATGGTACGTCTGCGGCATATACATGCGCTTGGCGAACTTCCAGGCAAAGTCTCGCAGGAGACACATAATAGCCAACGAGATGGTCTGCAGCCAGAAGACAGGGCTGCTGTACAGCTTGGGGATGACACCGTGGTACTCGGCTGAAAAGGGAATCATAGGCGCAACGGTACCGTACAGTGCAATGAATCCCCACCAGAAGAGCATACTGCCGGGAATGGCGATGACGTGGTACTTGGTCCAGTTGTTCGTAATCAGAGCCGCCTTGCCGAGGACGGTGAGAAGAACCGCGGCGTAGAGCGCCGTGCCCCAGACCCAATGGCCAGCGATTTGTCCGTCACCCTGGATAAGGTCACCGTACCAGATGAGCTGGCCAAACACGTAGAGGATGATGGAGTGATAGACGGCGTTGGCGACCCATTCGGCGAAGATCTTGATCTTGAAGAACTGGTTTTGCTGACCCATGGCATACAGCTGCGGGTAGCGGTCGAGGAGTCTCGCCGATATGAACTGGTCGAGGATGCCAAGGGCGAGAGGGGGCAAGACGGTGTAGAAGACGTTGTAGAAGGACAGGGTCCACGACTCGTAAATAACTGCACCGGAGAAGACGTTTTGGAAGGTGTACTTGTCGAGTCAGTGAGCTGTAGTATAAGGGGGGGAGGTTACATGGACTCACCCAGAACTGTGTCATGTACAGGGTGATGTTCTTGTAGAAGGAGAACAAAATGGTCTTGGCAACCCGCTGGTAGCTCCAGGCTCCGTGTACCAACAGCAGCTTCCTGAGATAGCGGAACTGGCCAATGGAAACATCGGCGCTTCGGGCGGCCTGAAGACCTTCCATGCCGCTGATACCGACGCCGATGTGGGCGGCCTGAATCATGGAGACATCGTTCGCGCCGTCGCCAATAGCGAGTAGGATAGATTCCTTCAGATACTTCTTGACTAGCTTGACGACGAGAGCCTTTTGCAGGGGAGAGACACGGCAACAGATGACAGCCTTGCACATGACGGCCAGGTCGAGGAACTGCTTCTCGAGGTCTTTTTCCAACGCGTAGGTCAGAGACTTGCCGTCGATGATGAGAGCGAGAGTTTCCGTTTCGATCGTGCCGTCGCCCTGGGTCCGGATGGCGTCGAGTTTCTTCTGGATGTTGTCACGGGTTGCTTCTGCACTTTCTTCGTTGACAATCAGAAGCATCATGTCTTCACTAAGCAGCTTGCAACTCATGCCAATGTTGATGGCAGTTTCCTGGCGATCACCCGTCAAGACCCACACCTTGATGTTGGCCTGCTGGAGCGTGTGGATGGTTTCGGGGACACCATCCTGGAGACGGTCCTCAATAGCGGTCGCTCCCAGGAGATAAAAGTCGCGTTCAATGATCTCAGCTGCCTTGTCGAGCTCGTCTGCGCGGGTGCCGCCGACAGTCGTGCCGGCCTTTTCGAAGATCTGGAACCACTCCTGGAACTCTTGCTCGGGAACTTCGCGCATCGCAAGGCAGAGCGTTCGGAGACCCTCGGAGGCGTACTCCTCCAGGTGACGCAGGGTGGCTTCAACGTGCGGGTTCTGGTCGTTCAGGCGCTCTAGGATGACGGTGTCGGCACCCTTGCAGTAGACGCGGACCTTACCATCCGGGCATCGGTAAATAGTCGACATGCGCTTCCTAGTGGAGTTGAACTCGCAAACGGCCAAGAGCTCGTACTCGAGCTCGCGTCCTCCTGCCTCGATGAACACGGATCTCGGCTTACGGTCGGTAAAGACGTAGCCAAGTTGGGCGGCACCCTCCACAAGCGCACCCTCATCGGGCGAAGCCGCTTGGTACTTGATCTTTCCACCTTTCTCATCACTTCTCTCGGGAATGACGGTGTGGCAGGTAGCCAACAAAGCAAGGAAGTGGTCGATCACAGGAGCCGTCTCGTGGCTGTTTAGGTTCTCCGCCAGCCTCTTATAGTCGTGGATTCCAACCTCCACACCGTCCTGGATCGTTGCCCTAAGGTCCTCCGGTACGTCCTCGGCATATTGGATCCCGCCAATCGAGGCCTGCTTGAACTCCATCATGTTGCAGGTCAAGGTGCCAGTCTTGTCGGAAAAGACGTATTCGACCATGCCGAGCTCCTCAACCAAGCTGGACGTTCTGCAGTTGGCCGGGGTATCTGTCCGGTCGTAATAGATGTCAAGATCGTCGTTGATAAGAATGCCGTGCCAGTACTTGACCATCTCCAGAGTGACGAAGAGTGAGATGGGCACAAGGGAAGAGAACAAGACCCAGTACGTGACCATGTCCCTGAAGAACGTCTTGACGATGTCGTTGGCAGAGCCAGTCGAGTCGAGCTGCAGATACGAAATGGCGTCACCTTCAACCTTGCGCTGAACAAGATCACCTACCGTGCAGATGACGCTCAGGACAAGGAGGATGCCGACGAGAACCAGAACAAGGATGTTGAGCTTCTTCTCAACCTTTGTGCGCTTGATGGGCGCAGCGTGGCATTGCGCATGAGCTTTGTCTCATGACCAGTGAAGACAACCGCACCGTGAATCCAAGGCGTGTTGCGCAGGGTGGCACCGCGAAGGAGGAGCTGCTCGGGGTTCAGAGCCAATTCCTTTTCGCCTCCGCCTGCCTGCATCGTCAAAGTGGCTTCGTACGTGTACAGACTGCTGTTGGGTTGTTCGGACTTGATTCGGCCGCCGAGCCTACTCAGGTCGCTGGAGCTGACCATGGTGCAGGTCTCGGGCAAGGCTTGCTTGATTTTCAAGTTGGTCTCTCCGTCAAGGTTAGCTGTTTCAATATAGCACAGACCCTCCGGCTCGGAACTTGCAAGAAGGACCAGATCAGCAGGGAAAGGTTCCTCCGACTCAACGCGAATGATGTCTCCGACTGAAACGTTGATCCATTTGGTCTCCTGGAACGTGGTACCACGCAGAACGCGAGCCTTGGACGTATTCAGCTGGTGGTCTGCCTGCTTTCTGCGGTAGTCCTCCACCAACTCCTTTCCTGCGGAGACCATCATCACGATGAAGAGCGGAATGATGGTAGTATATCTGTTGGTGGGCGAGAGGTTGGGGATTTGTTGCAGCGCCGCCGTGAACAGGAAGAAGATGTTGGCGAACTTTGAGAACTGCTCGAAGAGGAATTTCGGAAGGAAGGTGGCGACGTTGTACTTGGCTGTCGAGATATGGTTGTCGACGTACTTGTTCGCTGCATTCGCGGGGGGGTTGTTGAGATGGATCATTCTCGGACCCAGAGTCGAGGGGTCGGGCTTGCTTCGACCGAAGCCAAACCTGAAGTTGCCCATGTCGAACTTCTTGCCCTGCTTTGCCTGCGGGTCGATGCCAGAGTCTACCCGCGCATTGCCGCCCGCCTCCGTCAAGGGCAAGTCCATCTCGGAGTACCCCTGGCCCATCCCTAGCTTGTTCTTCATGCGGCCAAAGAAGCCTCCGCCCAGGCTGAGAACGCTGTTACGGTTCCGGGCGTTGGCCCTGGCCGACGGGTCTCCCACATTGTTCGTGCTCGTCGCGGCGCCTCCCTGTTGGTAATATGATTCGCCTTCGGCCGAGTAGTCGTCGAAGTCGTCGGCATATCGCTGGTAGTTGTTCAGTTCTGATGTTTGGCTGTAGTGTCTCTGCATGTAGGGGCCGGAGGATGCGCCGCCGCCGGTGCCGGGCGACGTGGGACCGCCGGGTAACGGCCTCAGTGTCGAGGGTTGCTGAGTGTTGTTGCCCCCTCCTCCTCCACCGCCCACGAAGTCGTCATAAGAAACGGAGGGGCGGCCTTGAGGTTGGTCTTGGTCGTAGCGCAATAGGTCGTCGTCGGTCAAGGCGGATCGCTGTCCTCCATTGTACACGGGTTGGTCGTTTTCCAGATCTAGCAGCAGGTCATTGTTGGAAGGACCTCCTGGAGGACCTCCCATCGGTCGTCCAGCCATGCCAGGAGGGACTGGTTTGTTGCTCGGCGATCAATCTGCAAGTCTCGAAACAGCCAGCATGTGAAGTTGGGTTAGATGAATCAAGGTCGTGTTTCCAGACACATGAATGAAGGAGCGACGGAATCGAAAGGACGCGGGCGTGGAGGGATTTCGGGAGCCGGTTCGGTCGACAGTGAGATTCGTAACGGCAGTAGCTGGAAGGCGACGACAAGGACGACGACAATCGGCAGTGAGAGCGACGCCGCAGCTGGGCGTTTGGTGACTTGGGTGTTGGGAAAAAAAGAAGTGGCCCAGCAATCCGTATTTGTTGCAGCACAGCCTCCTTCCGGCGCAGAATTAGAATTACACAGTGGTCGGCTTTGCGCTACGTCAACGGGCTGAGTTGCGCAGACGTACCAATCGGCAAGGTAGGCACTGCAAATGTAGGGTAACTTGGAAGGTAGAGTCGAGGCGGTTCCGGTGGTAGCAGCAGCAGCAGATGCACTCAAACGGCAAAGCAACGCAGTCGCTATGATTGGCTTAAGGCGATCTCGAGGAAACAGAGAAGGGGAGTGTGCCTTTTCAGACCAGCAGAGCCCAAGAATTGAGGTGATGTGAGGTGTCGTTCCGCGGAAGGGTGGGATCTGCAGAAGGTCGTGTTTGAGGTGCTGGTAATGCTTGAACGGGGGGGCAGCGCAAGGGAGCGATGAGACGAGACGACTTGGGAGCTAAGGTGGTGCGCACGCAGCAAGCGTCGGTCGGCGCAGGCAGCCAAAGGATCTCTGTCTGGAGTCGGGCGGTGGAGGTGGGCGGTTTGGTCCCCACGTCTGGCCCCAGCTGGCGCCTCTTGCTGCTGCGGCTTGGTTCCGGGCTGTTTTGGCTGTGCCTTTTCGCTGTGCAACCTCGCGAGCCGTTATTCTGCGGCTTTGCCTGGTAGCCTGGGCATGATACTGTGAGTGTCGACTCCACCGAAAGGGGGCACGTGGAGCATGTTGCTATTCGTGTTTTAGTGGCCGATGCCCCCCAGTCTGGCCAGGCCGTGGTCCCTCCTCCTCTATCCTCGTACCGGTCGTACCGGTGACAGGTTGCGTCGTCCTCCAGCCACATCAGATACGACGACGACAGGGCAACCGGAGGTGGATGGTGGCAGGAGCGCCTGGGCTTCCCCTCAACGCTAGGCATTCCCGTATCTCAATCGCCAATCGTTAATCGACGACTATGACGGACGGGCACTCGCACGGAATCTCGAGACCCGTCACATTTAGCCATTTTGACACGAGCCAACCTTGAAGTCCGCTTGCTTGTCATCATTGCCGCTCGGACTTGGGCCCCCAATTGCCAGCCGACGCCAGAACCAGAGCAAAAGGCCACTTCCTGGTCTTTGAACAGGGCGTCCAACCAGGCCCCCTTCCAGCCATCGTCGGGGGAGGAATTAAGCATCATCTCCCGCACGAAATTTCCCTCAATGCTTTCCCCCGATCATCAGTGATTACGTGTGGATCGCCACTCTCGGTCATCCAAATTTGAATTGACGAAATCTACTCTGTACACGGATACCCAACCACATGGAAACGGCACCCCGGTAACGGTAGGTCTCTGATGTCTCCGTAGCATTGAAGAAACTTGATCAGAAGAGATCCAGTTTCAATTCCAGAGTGGTTGGGACCCCCGTCGGCGCCGCGAGTGAGGAAGCGTTGAAGTAGAAAGTAGGGCCCTATTGTGGCTACCGTCAGCGTCTCCAATTCTCAGCCCGGACGAGGCGCTAGCTCCGCCCTGAAGTCTGGTCGGATCCACCGGGGAAACTTCAGCAGAAGAACGGACCGCGACTGGTGCCAAGGGACCCGGCGCTTTGACCACCGCCCTGCGACGTTGCGTCACCCTTCAGCTGCCCCTCAAGCCACAACATCTTATCCTCAGCCTTATCACCGACGCCACCAGCCACACACTACCCGACCGTCTCGACTCATCCATCCATCACCATCGCGTCTTCCTCACCATTAACGGCCAACAACATCCCCCACGATTTCTTCTGTATCATCATCACCCGTCCAAAATGGTCTGCGCAAAGTGTCAAAAGCTTGGCAAGGGCTCAACGACCCTCGCGACGCCCTCCGTCAAGAAGAAGTCCGAAATATATCACGGCTCCTCCTCCGCATCCTCGTCCTCCAAACCGACGCTGGGCTCGACCGGCATCGGCAAGAGCAAGCTCCTCTCCAAGGCCGCCAAGAACCCCTACGCCCAGTACTCGAGCGCCTGCTCAAAGTGCAAGAAAAAGGTCTCTCAGGGCCACGCCCTCTGCCAGTCGTGCGCCTACCGCGGCGGCGACTTGTGCCCCTCGTGTGGCAAGCCCAACAAGAAGGCCAAGGGCGCCGCGCCCTCCGTGGCCGGGCAGAAGTTTACGCTCAAGTGAGGGATTGCGAGCGAATGATGGATTGCAAAACACCCCATGACCCAACGCCGCGCCGATGTCTTTGCGTAACCGACGATATCCGCCAGACGCGCTCGCGCTTGGCTAAACCAAACGAATGTCGAGGATGCAGCGAACCCCACGAAGACATGAAGTTCCCGGCTGCCAGCCGCCAGATAGTTGACGGCTTCTCGGACCGGAAGGCTAGCAACAGCCCAGAGTTTTATATATTAGCACGACGCATAGAAAACAAGGGGTGATGGCCGACTAACGCGGCCTACGAACGGGTAGAACCCAGAGCTCAGCATCGTAGGGTCGTTTGGTTCACACATGGACAAACACCGCACCGCATGGCATGCGATCAACGCATGCTCCCACTAGGTAGCCACAGATAGATATACCTCAAGTCACGATGAGTGAGCTAGCCATGATGGACAAACATGATTCATTATTTGTTTATTAATCATTCCGGCCGTGTTCTGGTCAACCCTGCCTGCCATCACAGAAGTTGATGTCAAGTTCAGCCTCCTGCCTTGAGTCTGGCCCTCTCAGCAAAACCTCGAAACTCACAACGATGCCGTCGGCTTCTTGTCGATCTTGCTCTCGAGCCACTGCTTGATATGCTGGTTCACCTCCTCGGGCGCCTCCCACAGCGCCCAGTGCGTCGCCGTCACCTCGCCCCGCGTCAGGTCCGCAAAGTGCTGGCCCATGCCCGCAGCCATGGCCGGAGGCAAGGCCGCGTCCTGGTTGGCGAGGATGAACAGGCTCGTCGGCGTCACCTTGTACGCCTCGCCGTCCTTCTCCGCCTTCTCCGCGAGAGGCAGCTCCTCGTCGTAGTTGATCTTGCGCGTGCGGTACCAGTTCAGGGGTCCGCGCATGCCGCTCTTCTGGAAGTTCTCCGCGTAGTACGCAATCTCCTCCTCGGACAGCAGCGGCGTGGGGCCAATCTTGCCGATGTTCTCAAAGAGGACGCCGCGCTCCGTGTTGAAGGCGAGCTCGCCGTTGGGGCCGCGGCCGCCGTACATGCCCTGCAGGAACTGGCGGATGTCTTCGGGTGTCTTGAGGTTCTCCTGACCTCCTGGCCGCGCAGCTGCAGCTGGTACTTGAAGTTTGTAAGGCGTCCCCCAGCGATGACGTCGGCGAGGTCGAACCAGGCGGTCGCCGGCGCGTGGTAAGGCGTGCAGACGCTGAAGACGCCCTTGATGAGGTCCGGGTGCCACATGGCGACGCGCCAGACGAGCGCACCGCCCCAGTCGTGGCCGCCGAGGATGATCTGCTCACCGGGAACGATCTGGTCGCACAGCGCCTTGATATCGTCCGACATGCTCTTGAGGGACCATTCCTCGAGTTTCTCGGGTGAGGAGGTTTGGCCGTAGCCGAGGCAGTCGGGTGCGATGACCTGGTAGCCCTGCGAGAGGAAGAAGGGGATCTGGTACCGCCAGCCGAGCGAAATGTCGGGGAAGCCATGGATGAGGACGACGGTGCCCTTGGGCTCGGCACCCTCGGGCTTGCTGTAGAGGTAGGAGTAGGTCTTACCCCTGACCTCGGCCTGCTTGCGCTCGACGCGCGGGTCGTTGGGGGCGATCTTGTCGATGGCCATGATGTGTACGTGAGTGTGTGTCTGTGTCTGTGGTTCGTCTGTTAGAGACGCAATGCAGGCAATCAGCCCTTGGAAGGGGGTTGCGACGGACTTATATACGAGCTTGAAACTCAACGTCTGCCAAGCAGAGATCCTTGTTTCAGTCGCTACCTCAGTACGAGGATAGAATCAGATAGAGACGTTGTGGCGGGGAACGATGCACGATCGTCGGCAGCCCAATTCTTTCTATATACCTCCGACTCGCAGACTCCCGAGTCGTGAAAGCTTGCTTGAATCCCGCTCAACTCGCTGCTGCTTACAAAGCTGTACAAACCAGAAACAGTACGAGAATATGAGCGGTGTATTGAGCCTCGGCCTAGCTGCGCATGGTTTTGGGGTTGTAACCAGACATCACGGACCAGTTCTGGGAGAAGAGGGGCACACTTTTCATAACAGGGACGTGACATGGGGGCCGAGTGCACCGAGACGAGCGGCGGCATTGGCGAACGGCTGGGCCGTGAATCCACCCACGCGGGGCATTGCATTGCTGTCCATCGGAGTCCCTGGATGGAATCATCTTAGCGCCCCCGTCGGCGCACTTACGATGCCTCGGCTCAGGCGCAGGAGCTGGACGAGATACATGGAAATCGCCGCATCGGAGGGTCCTCAAAACGGCACAACCATCGTGCCATTCAAAAGGGTGGCAGTTTGTAGATCGTAAACCTGTAAATCAGCAGGATGGGTATTCCAACGGGCAGCCGGGCTTGTCGAAAGGGTCCCACCGGCTAGAGCACCATCACGTCACTGCTGTGCTCGAGTCAGAAACATGCCTCAACGTAATAAGTCCACAATCGGCAGGAAATGGCCTGAATCCCGCCTTAGTTTCGAATGTCTGGAATTTGTCGTGAATATCTTTCCCAAGTAATTGCCGCTCTGAACTCCGTTTTGGTATCATGTCCCCAACTTTTTGATCAACTTCAGCGCCAAAGCAAAGAACAGCCACACTTGCCCTTGTCGCCAATTGTCTGTGGCGATTAACATATACTAGCTGCGGTAAGGGCTTCCACGGGGGGGGAAAAGAAACGAAAAAAAGAAAAAGAAAAGACTGCAATAGCCGTGCGGCCCATCAACATCAGTAAATAACCATATCCTCAGCATCCTCGACAACATCGCCGGGTTCGTCGTGCTGATGAAGTGAAGATGGAATGTCGTTTACGACTGTGGAAGCTTCCGCGGCGGGCTCTAAGTGTGCCTCCATCGGGGGCTCAGCAACCACGGGCACAGGCACCTCATGTCCTGTGGGCGGCCTGCTTGGGCCGTACCGTCGATCATGTTCTTCTTTGCGGTCTCTGAACGCTTCGGTTTCCCTCGCTATTACAGCCTTGGCATCTTGAACCTGATTGTCGATTCCGTCCTCTTGGTCTCTTGTAAGTTTCCACGGTCGATAGTACTAGAGGTCGTCAGCTCGCGTTCTAGTCTTCGCACGTTAAAAAACTCACAATTGGTGGCCCTGCTTTCGTTCTGAGAGAACGTGCCATCGCGAGCATGTTGCATGCCGGGTATTCATCTGGGAGGGGTATCAGCCGCAGTACCAAGCTCGCAAGGGAGAGGAACTACCACGTACAGCCTTCTCGTCAAACTTGATCTGTTCCTGCCACCGGGCCTCGGTAATCCGCGCGAGTTTCTCTGTTCTTCGTTTCTCGTCTTCCGCCCGCTGCTTTTGCGCTTTCTCCTGCTGTCGCTGCTCTATTTCCCTGCGCTTCTTGTGTTGTGAGCTGGCGTTGGTCTGGCTCAGGGTGCTGAGAAGGCCGCCAAATAACCGTTTGCCCCGCTTCTTTTCCTCATCTTTGGACAAAGTCGGACGCCGACCTGTATTGGCTCCTGCATCTCCGTCGCGTGGTTTCGAGTCTGTCAACGAGGTCGTCGAGTCCTGTACCGGCGGGTCGCGGTAGTCGCCTTCCTCAATTTTCGCCCTTTTTGAGGATTCCTCGTCATCGATAGAGTCTACTGGGGCCTTTCGCTTCTGCATGATCTCAAATTCAGAGCCCGTGGGTTCCGATTTGATGGTGTCGACAGGCGCCCTATATTCTATAAGCTTATCGTCGGGCCTGGGGGGGGTAAGGGCGCCATACTCTGTGACGGTCGCCATTTTGATGTCGCGCAAGGCAGTATTTTCGACTTGGTTGTTGCGATAATTTCAAGAAAAAGAAAAAGAAAAAAAAGCGGCGGGCAAATAATTTTTGGCTTGAACAGGCAGAGAATGCGCCCTTGAGCGATGGTATCCTTAAGCTCAGAAGCTCTAGCTCGGGTTCCAAGGCTGAAGTTTGTCAGCGGGGTGCAGCCACTCAGAGGCATGGTTCGGCTAGATACCCCACTTCGGCCGGAACAGACAAGGGCCCGCACCAATGGGGCAGAAAGAATCCTGGAGAAGATGTGGCAAGGCTGACGAGCGCGAACTTCTCTCCAGAATCGCGGTGCCATAACTTGCGACCATCAACCCCAGGACTTGAAGAAGCTCACCTGCCAAAGTTCGCATTTCCCAGGCATTCTTGTCACAAACTGCCCAGAATGTCGCGCCATCACCCGTAAGTCCAACCTAACCCTGTGTTCACAGATCCAAACCTAACTCGCGAACGCCAGCGATCTCGTTATGTGCCGCAAGCAAGCCGGCATCGCCATCGGCCGCCTCTGCGATAAGTGCGACGGCAAATGCCCTGTCTGCGACTCCTACGTACGCCCCACAACCCTTGTCCGCATCTGTGACGAGTGCTCCTTTGGCAACTACCAGAACAAATGCGTCGTTTGCGGTGGCGAGGGCATCTCGGACGCCTTCTACTGTTTCGAGTGCACGCGCCTCGAGAAGGACCGCGATGGATGCCCAAAGATTATAAACCTTGGTAGTTCCAGGACCGACCTGTTCTACCAGAAGAAGACCAATCGGACGGCGACGTACTAGTCCCTGCGTCGCCCGGGTGTGGGCATCGGTGTGGTTTTGACGAGAAGGAAACGGCTATGGGTTTGCCGGGATGGGTATTGCATTGTCTGGAGTTTGGGCGTCTAGATTCACATCTTGAGGAAACTTTGGGGTTTCTTTACGACAGTCAGAAATGATATCCTCAAAATTGCGACAGATGTTTTGATTTTACGTCAATATAAAAATGCCACATATAATTACGGCCATTGTTCGTCGAAATTCGTATGGTACAGTGAAGTAAAAGCTAGCCGGTACCCGTCGTAATCATATGTAGCTAACCTTGACTCCCATTCCTGCAGTCGCCTTTACCTTGTTCCATCCATTACCGAGCACTCGCTGTATCCGTTCTCGGACGTTCTTCTGTCCAAACATGACGACCAACCCCAAAATGAAGGCCACCAGCCGCATGAGCAGCATGGGGTTCGTCTTAAATGACGCTCCCAGCTGATCTATTATCTCGCGCATGCGAGACAAAACCATCGACGCCCTCGTCCCGAACGTTGCTTCGCCGTAGATTTTCCTTTCGCCCGGGATATGGGCATTTTGGGATTTGAGTTGGATCCCGAGGCGTTGGAAACGGCTCTCGCATGACGTCCCTTGTTCGAGCCCGCCTTGCTCGAGCCCGCTTTACTTGGTGTTTTCTCAATGCCATAGTCCCCTTCGGCGCCTTCTCTTCGTGCCCTCTCTTCCTCTAACCTTCGGCGTTCTCTCTCTTCGTTTTCAGCCTTAGCTTCTTTGCCTCTTCAATGTCGCGCCGTAGTTGCTCCTCCTGTTGGCGTCGCTCCTCAGTCTCTTGTCGCTCTTGTTCTTGCTGTTCCTCTTGCAGACTCTGCAAAGCTTGCAAGAACGCCTCGCGACGCTCGTCGTCTAACACTGAGCTCACGCTGATGAACTCGCGGGCATAATCCCATTCATTGTTGCGAATCAGGACGTGCAGCGTGTACAGCTCAAGGATCTTGACACGCGCATTGAGGTCTCGCGGTGTGTCGGCTCCGCTCGTAGCCTTCGCCGGTGACCTATGCCGGTTCAACCGCGGCGACGGCGAAGGCGAATCAGAGAACCTCTTGGAGAGATCCAGGTTTGGCGAGGTAGATGCTGCGAGGTAGCTCTCCAGCTTTCTTTGATTCAATTCCTGTGTCCGGGCGTGGGCTAGTAGGAGTGTGGCGCTGCGTGTTTGTTAGCTTGTGCCTAATGGAAACAACGGCTAGGGGGCTCACAGGTTGATGACAACATCCGAATCGACGTCGCTTTCGACGCCGTGGTATCCGTTGCGTACCACCTCCTCCCACACCTCTCCCTCCCTGACCTTGGAGCATAGCGACCGCCACTCCTGGCTCCCGAACGCATCCTTCCCCTCGTCCGGCTCCAGTTCGACGATTGCGTTTAGCGTCGTCAGGTACAAGCTCCAGACCTTGATCCTCGTAGATCGCGACGCTCTCGCGACGGGCGCAGGTTCGGTTACGCCGTTCTCCGACTGTCCCGGCGGCGGGGTGATCAATGGCTGGATAGTCGACAGGGCCTCGGGCAGACGACGCGTGAGGAACAGAGTTGAGGCCTGGCGGTAGGTCTTTGAGATCTGGGAAGTATGGCGGGCTGAGGTCGAGGAAGAAAGGGACGAGATGGAGCTCGCGAGCATATGCGGAGGGAATGTGGCAGTGGTATCGGAAGAGGCGACCGTGGGACTCAAGGTCGCCGTGTAGGAGCCATTGAGGGACGACATGTCTGCGGCGGCGGGCATTTAGAGAGTTACGGGCAGCGGCAAAGTCAATACGTCGGCATTGAAGTGCCCCAGGCGGAGGGAAATGAGGGAAAAAAAGAACGGGGTTATTGTTATGTGTCCGGCGTGCGGAGAATGGTGGCCATCATACGCGTTCCTGCTCAAATGTCACCTGTGGGTTGTGAAGAGAGCCGCGACATGTGGTTAGATTCGGGTCCCTGGATGCTGCGTGTGTGGTTGTTGGTGCTGGGTGCCGGGTGCTGGGCTGCTGGAGAATTCCAGTTGGAGTCTGCTGACAACATACCGATTACCGCAGCTGACTGGGACAGGCGCGCACCGGCACGGTTACACTTTTCGGCCATGGCCCAAGTTTAGCCTCGGTTTGTTTCTTGGTGGGCTCCCCCCAGCTTCTGTTCTGCACCGCCGGCCCAGCCAGCTGACCGCCAGAAACGAGGGGGAACGATAAGCGAGTACCAGTGACAATGCTCTGGACGCCTGGCATGTGAAGTATCCCTTTAGCCTCCACGAGCGCGGCCTTCTCCCGGCGTCCGGCATTCCCATTGGGTGGAGCTTCCTCATCGGGGAAGACGTTGTGCATGGTCGGAGCAACAGGGGTTGCCCTCGACGACCGGCCGAGCTTTCATCTCACCTCCCGGAGATCACCAACCATTTCCAGACGATCGTCTCATGCTCTCGTAGCCAGTCATTTCAAATCTTCGTGTTTTTTTTTTTCTTTCGCTCTTCGAATCGTGGCTCCCACCCATATGCAGGCCTGCTTAATTAGATTACTATGACACCCTCTCAATTGCCCCTCCTAACTGTCAATCGCAAGTTCGCGCGAACTCGCTCGTCGTTTAGAATTTCCCTGCCCCTGTGATTCCCCAGATTATCCCGAGGCTTCTCGAGGGTGACATTCGTTGATCAACAGAACCCGAGCATTGAAGAGACTGTCACTGCATGCAAACTTTTTACCACTCTGGTTGCCATCTTCCCTGCGGACTTGCCTCCTTCCGTTATCCCTGTAGTTTATCAGTTCCTGTCCCGTTGTTGTTCTCGCTGTTTATGAATACTCTCCCTGGTTCACGTCTGTTCTGTAGAAGGAAGTTCCAGGAAATGACGCCATCTTCGCCATCAATTCTTTGGCGGCCCCAAAGGCCACAAAATGGTCCGCCGTGAGGTAGTAAATTGAGAGTTATGTCACTTTGACCAAGTGGTTCCACTGTGTCTTCAACTCATCTACTGAGATTTGGCGATGCGGGGCGTCTCCGGAAATCCACCAAGGGTCATCCGTTCTCGACGGCATTACAAGAACCATCACTACGTACATAAACGCGTCGCTCCCTTAACGCGTCTCGCGCATTAGGCTGGCACAGTTTTCCGCGTTCTCTCTCTTCGCCATCAAGGCTCCCTCCTAGGTAGGCTGTCTGCCATGGCGCGACCCGGACCGCATTTCGGGTCAAGGCAAACACGGGATCTTCCCAACAGGCCCGGGAGACTTTCGTATCGGGCTCCTCTGGCCAATCAGGGCTGGGTGTTCTAGGACTCTCAAAGTGCCAGGGCAATGCCCGGTAGCCGACAACCACTCTTTGATGTAGAGTCTCTCGGGTCCCCATCTTCTGTCTTCTTCGTTACTGCGGCCTGCCAAGCTGTCGCCGATCATCTTGTAGGCTAATCGTAGAAAGGCGGTCGCGGTCATGTAACCTATACTCGTGTTGGTTAACTCTTTCCTCGCCCTCATTAAAACAGCGACTTGCTATCGAAACCGGCCTGATGGGTTGTCTCACTCTGGCCGTGGGCCAGTTCATACATCGAACAAATTGGCGGCCTGGTGTTTTTACCGTTAAATCTGCGGTAAAAATCCGACAAGGGGTCTTCGCCTTCGATTGCTTTATCGTTGATTGCCAATAGCTTGGTATCTATAATGTAAGGAAACAGCTCGTGGACCGTTGCTAGGAAATCGTCTAGAGCCTCGGGCAGGTCGTCGAAAAAAGTGTTGTAAAAGAACAAAAGGTCCATGAGCTGGTTGTGCCCGACAATGATAGGCCGTACGCTTTTCAGGTTAGACTCGATATTTTTGAGAGTATCTGCCATTCTCTCGCTGAGCTCTTCTTTGAATAGCTCGTTGTCGCTCTGGCGCACCTCTTCCTAGCCAGGAGGCGCTCGGTCTATGGCAGCCCAGTCATCTCGGTGATTGCCTCTGATGTTTTCCTCCTCCAAAACGCCCCATGAGCCCGTGTAATTCCACGAGTCGACGTTCTGTGACGGTCTGTCGATTTCAGAAGTCCCTGATTCATCGAAAGACCATTCGTTAGCAATAGTAGCCTGGCTCTCGCTCACATTAGCGGGAAACACCTCGTCTCGTGTGTGTGGGGCGTGGCCTCAGAGTCCCGTCCTTTGCTGTCTGGTTCTTCTCTCTAACCCTCGTCCTTACCATCTGTTGAAGGCTCTCCAGAGTGCACTGGAGACGTTGATTCAAGTCTCAAGCGTACGAACCGGCCGAATCCTTCAACTTCGCCAGGCACATCGGGCATGGCATCGACAAGTTGATCCGGGTCTTTTAGATCTGCAAAGTTTCCCCCAGCAAGGGCTTCAAGGATCAGTGCAACTCCTTACGCTCTGTCGTCAGCCCCTGTCAAGAGTCCACCTGCCGATTATCATAACCCGTATATTTGCTCCGCGAGGTCTCAAGTCTATTCTGTAGACTTGTGTCTCCGGGAGCTGCTAGTTGCCTCATCTTGACCTGATCCACACACAGATAACAGAACTAGCTTCATCTCCTTCTCGCCATGAACTGGAAAGATAATCACAGCCGCCCCGTAGTCCCAAATGCGGCACCTCATGTGTGGAGCGAGTACTTGGTACTTTGTCCGAACGATCTGGTGGTAGTCGCTGGTTCTCCTGTCGCTGTCTGATTGGGGTATAAGGATCTTGATCTCCGCGGGTCTCTGTCAAGACATTGTGGTAAACATGAAATCAAGTAGAAGACCGAACCGACAGAAAAAATCGCGAGTCTGGCAGAGGTCAACCCAATAGACTTACCTTCTCGTCATAATCCTTCAGCCAGTCGTTGATCGTATCCCAGCCGTATGCACTGAAGAAGCGTAGGCCATTGTCGTCCTCGTCGTAAGGGTGCTCTCTGGTATTCCAGGGCTCTGTTTCTGTTTTTCCATGAGATTAATTGCTTTGCGAACATCTTTTGGCCGAGATACGGGACGCAGTCGTCGTAACTCTTCTCTATGCAGATGCCTTCATTTCTCAAGAACTTGAGAGTGTTGTGTGCCATAGTCGGTCTTCTGTCGACACACTGGACGAAAACTTCGTCATCTCGAGCATCGATGTGGAGATAGGGGCTCATGGTGAAGCTGTAGGTCAAGGCGTTATACGATCCATCGAGGATTTGTATCAGAAAATATTGATACAAAATCTCTGGGGATAGGACGAGCCTGCGTCAGCCTCGATGCAAGGAATACCCAAGTCAAAGACGTTGTAGGTGGAAGAAATCTTCTTTGCGGACTCGTAAATCTGCTGCGTCGTGGTGTTTTCGGGCCACTCTTCTGGATCACTGTCCGTGATTCCAGTCATCTCAAGGTCGATGGCGACAAATTACGATTTAGCAATGGACAACAATATCGACGGCAGCTTCCGCCAGAAGTTCTCTGCGGTGATCTGCATCACAGCTATTGGGACTCGGTCTCTGTTGCGAAGTTGGCCGAGTGTGGGCGAAGAGGGCAGGTGGAGGGTGGAAAAGAACCCCGTTTCCAGGTAGGCCGTGACACACATTACAAAGCTTGAGTAGACTGCGCAAGAGCTATCAATGGGAAGGAACTCTTCTCAGGCATTCAAATTAATACGTACTTAATAGCTCCCCTTTCCAGTTTGACCAGTACGTGATTACACGTATCTTGAACTCCGTATCTTCCACCGGGGATGGGCACAGGCGACACAAGACACATATAAGAAACAACGGGAAGAGATCTGCGAAATATACAATAGATTACACGTAGGTGAGGTAGTGGTTTCAAATCTTTCTGAAGATTCACTACAAATCCTCTTGTATCAGTGAAAACAGCACGGCTAAGGATTAAAGTCATTAGAACATTTCACCAGCTGTGTTTACATCGATACTTTGACAACGCACGTCTGACGAGCAATTTATTGACTCTGGACTTTAATTCTCGGTAAAGCATACTCGGTCTATAGTAAGGATGAGAGACAACAGAAGGTGAGACAGCTCGGGTTCTATCCATGCGGATAGAGTGATACGTAAAAAAGGCCGGGAGATCATTACCGGCCGCAGGTGCAGCAACGCCGGGCTTTTGCTAGTAGTGGTGGGAATCGAATCCACGCACCGGTGGGTTAGGACGTTCAGTGGCAAAGTCAAAAAAGGGCGCCGAGCAATCTCACTGCGTCAAGGGCTGTTAAAGAACGGATTTGAAAAGTATATGAGGAGTACGGTGGAAGAAGAAGGAGCACTTGGGATGGAAGCGTGGGTGGGGCCACTCCTGAGGTGGGTGATGTGAAATGAGAACGCCAAAAGGCGACTGAGATGGGGTTAAGTGATCGAGATAAAAAAAACCTTCATTCTCATCCAGAGGCTGCTTCTGGTTATATGAGGTTGATGCTCGAGATCATATGGTTGCCTGAGAGACCTCAAAGTCTACCCAGCATGAGTTTGAAGCTATTCGGCTTCAAACAGCTAATATAGAAGCCTTCCCCGAGTCCTCAAAAGCAAGCAGTTAAATGTTACTATTGCCCTGGTGGCCCAAGTATTCCAGACACGATTACATGTCAAGCCATGAGACCCTCAAGGACAGGTCAGTGAACAGGACAAGGCTGCGAGAGGCCGAACATCAAGCACCATGGGAATTGCTCATAGCCCAGGCCGTTTTTACACTCAGAACGGTGCTCCTCCAGACGTTGTCATGAACCTGGTTAGTCTGCGATGAATCACGCGTTCGTAAGGCCCCCGCTTGATCAGGAGGCAAGCAGGAATACTTACAATAGGCATCCGAGTACTGCTTCAAGGATAAATGACCCACTTTGCCATCAGTAGCGAGTAGGACACATACACTGAATCACATCAAACCTTCTATAGGGCCTTGACGGAACCACAGCCATAACTAAGACCGGCAAGCCCAACTCGGCCGACGTTATCCAGTGAAGATTTGATTGTACAGTTTATCTATGATACAACAGCGTTACATCCTTTTGCCTCCCACCGCCCAACTCTCATCTCGGCCACTGCCGACCAAACAGCCGAGGATCACACTCGGTCTTACATGCTCACCTATCCGCCATCATGTTTCGTACACTGCGGTAATACTCGGGCTCCAACACCTCCTTGAGCTCCTCCCGCGTCAGCCACTTGAACTCGTTGTACTGGTGCTTGTTGGCCGACAGGTCTGCCTGGCCCGCCATGATGCGGCCCTTGAGGAAGAATGTCTTCTGCCCCTTGGCCACAGCCGTGTCGTCCTTCTTGATGGGAGCCGGCTTCTTCACGTAGGCCGCAACTGGCACGCGGCCGACCATCCACGTGTTCATGTTGACGCCCGCTGTTTCGTCGAGAATCCTCTGCGCGGCCTGGTTCCTTCAGTCAGCACACCTCTAAAGCTATAATAACCGTCACCCTGTCAAGGGACGTCTACACCACTCACCTCATGAAGGTTCTCCTCCGTGGACATGCCCGCCGCGGGGAACTCCCACTTATCGCCATCCTTGAGATTCTTCTTGACGACCAGGTACAGCGTCCTGTCCATGGCGCGGTCCAGCCTCGTCGTGTCTCCCTTGCGGTCCGCCTCCGAGACCCTCGGCACGAGCGCCTCGGGCGGCGTCCGGTCCTCTTCGGGGATGATCTCGGCGTCATCGCTCACGCGCATGACGGCATCCTTGAGAAGGAGATCCACAGTCGTGTCGTGGCCGCTCAACCCGTCGCCGACCGTCAGCTCGTCGTCCCACGCCCGCGACGCCTTGCCATTGTACACGCCAAGCTCCTTGGCAACGGTGCCCTGGCGGTCCTTGACCTTCATGTTCCAGTCGATGAGCGCCGGAGTGTCGGGCTTAAAGTAGACGGACGTGATGAAGGGAAGCGACAGCCGCTCGTTGAGCCGCTTCTGGTAGAAGAAGTAGGCCTGCTCGAACGACGTCAGGGGTCGCGTGAGGAGCGGTGCCCGCGTCAGGATCACGCCGGCTTTAATGTGGTAGTTAGGGCCCGTCTGGCCTGCCGGCTTGGGCTCGGGAGGAATGCTGACGTTCGGGGGAGGAGCAGCGGTCGTCGTCGAGGCGGCGGCGGCGGCGGCGGCGCCCGAGTAGGCCCGCGAGGGAACTGGAGCTCGGATCTGGACCCTCGCGCATTGTCGGCAGATTCTAGGGGTGGCTATCCGCATCGATTAGTCAATTGCCAGGGTGACGATGCAGTACTGAGATTCTCACGTCGTATGCGCCCAAGGGCGGCGAATGCGCCTCTGCTGGAAGCCGTCATGGTGAAAGGCTGGGCGTGCTAGGTCTCTTCATTGACACCTCAGTCGAGATCTCCAGAACGGATTGAACTTTTTTGCTGCAAAGCTCGGCCGGGGTACGTACCGCAAAGGTCTGGTGCTGCTTACCTAAGACGGCAGACGCGGTGCGCGGTGCAGCGGCTTGTAAAGCGGATCGGACAGGCGCCGGGTCAACTTGACGCCTAAGAAGCGCCTGTTGATCACGTAAGTAGCGGGGCACTCGGCGCAGAGCCTTTATCATCTTTCGAACGGTCCGCCGATTCTCTCTCTTCCTTTTCTTCTTCTACTCACGGCACCATTTCCTTATCGTCAAGACCTGTTCCACCTCCAGAACGTCCTGATCATTTTTTCGGTGCCCAGACCAAAAAGCAGTCTTTTTTCGCTAGCAGCACCTGCATTTCTTACTGGGTTATACTGTTAGATAGTTACTGCAAACAGATTCAGTGCAATCGCGGCCGGTTTTTCGTCAGCTGGACTCCTGCTGCGCTACGAAGGCCGGTGAAAGTTTTCAGCATTCGATCGAAAACCTACCTCTCACGGTTTTCGCGCATCTCTCATTGCCGTTCACTTGTCCTCCGTGTCACTTGTCACAGGACATCAGTATGGTCCGATTATACGGTTACTAAAATGTGATGCGAATAGTCATTATGTCCGTTCATCGTGTCGTCGTCTATCTACAGTACAGGAAGCTTCTTTAGCTTGACTTCGGGCCTCACCGCAACAGGTGTCGATAAAATACTCGCTCTTCGAGCCGTTCGAACCCCCTAAGATACATAAATGCGGCTTGCCTTTCAGAGATAGTTCCATGTCGAGAAATTCAAAGGAGCCTCCCTAATTGGAGTGTCGGGTATCAAACCGCTTGGTTCGCTGCCAAACACCATAAACGCCATACCATTCGTGCTGCTGCCGATCAAGCTTTCAGTTCCTCGACTGCACGGGCCACTTCTTTGGAAGCGATCCTCTCCCATGCCTTCTTGGCATCCTCGTCCAAGGTCTGGGGATCGCGAAGACCCTCGTACAGCTTTCGAGAGACATCTCGGTTGATGTTTGCGTACTGCTCTGATGTGAGCTCTTGTGCGCGCCAGTGGGGTTTTAGGGCGGCCCGGACGATGCCACTGATTCTCTCCTTAGTTTCGAAGGGGATGGCCAGTCGCGTAGGAGACGAATCCTGTGACCGAGAAAAGTTCGGTCGCTGACGGCTGGGCCGCTGTGGTCGAGGTTGACGGATTTCGGCGCCATTCGAACGACTATCAGAGTCGCTGCTTTCACCTGTGTTTCGAGTGGGCGAGTAGTTGGCCTTGGGAAATCTTGGTTCCACATAAGAGCTCAGAGACAGCGTTGGTGAACTAGGCCGGGGGTGTGGTGGCGGTGTAAGGGATAGCGCCCGCGGAGAGTTACGTGATGATGGTGAGGGGGATGTGACTGGGGACGAGGGGTCGACACCAGAATGCGTGCCGAAATAATTCCGCACTGTCTCGTCGTCCGAAGGAGTGCTCATTTCCACCTCCTTGAGCAACGACGACAGAAAGGATGGGCCAGGTTCGGTGCTGACCGGAGACTGAGCACGCTGGGCCGCACCATTCGTTTGAGGCCTCGAGACCAATACGGTCGTCGGCGCAGGCGAAGACGTTACAGCGGTCGCAGAAGCCGAAGCGGAGGCAGGCGAAGTGGCTGGGCCAACGCCTGACCCAGAGGCAGATCCAGATCCAGAGGCAGATCCAGCGCCAGAAGCTGGCGCAGAACCGGACCCGGAAGCTTCGCCCTGCAAAGGCAATCGGCGGGTACGGGGTCGCTTGAGCTTGCGCTCGGGTTCTTGAGCAGGCTCCTGAGGGGAAGCCGTGACAGACCTCGCCTTTCGCTTGCGGGTGTTAGGGGTCGTCTCAACTTCGCGAGCCCTCTCGAGAGCTCCCCAAGCCTGCTGTTCCTCTCTTGTCTCGGGAGGTGGCGGGGGAGGCTGGACGACTGGTTCAACAGGTGCGCCATCCAGGCGATGTCCCACGGTTGGGCGGATGTTCTGTGCGAAGATGTCTCTGGCGCCTAGTCGGCTGGCAATGCTCATTCGCTGCTGCCAGTCTTGGTGCTCCTGGATCTCGCGGTTCTGCTCTCTCTGTGCCTGAGCTCGGCGGAAGCCTGGAAGAGGTCCTCGTCTTCGTGGTTGTCGAGGTCGATGTCAGTAGCATCGTAGATGCGGCTCGCAATCCGGTCCCAGGCGCCTTGCCACTCGAGAGATCTTGCCTCGCGTCGGGCGTTCCTGGCTTGTAATTGGGTTCGCAAGAAGCCTCGTCGGGCGACAACGTTTCGTCGGTTGGCTGCTGAACGTGCAGCCTGGGTGATCGGCTGCGCCTGCACCTCGACATCGGAGATCTCACTTGAGCTAGATCGGCCTGCGTTGTTTTCGGCACACTCGAAGCAATACCAGTACTCGGTCTGGGGCACGCCAGACAGGCCGATACAATGTGTGTGGTAGGCTGCATTGCAACCATCGCAGAGGAGCAGCACCTCTTCATGGTCTGATAACTCGCAGATCGGGCAGGTAGGACCTGGCTCCGAGGTTTCGTCTTCAGGGTTCTCTTCGAGCCACCTGTGAATATCGAACTCCTGCTCCTGTTTCTTGTCCTGAACGGCGTACGAATCGACGGGAGGGCCTGCAATGTCCAAAATGTCAGTTGCTGTTGTCCCTGTAATATTGTAGAGTGGGATGTTTCGATACGTACCGTTGAGCTCAGATGATAGACTGACCTCATTGAAAGGCGTCCGGCAAATGGGGCAAGTGTTGGAGTTCTTGGCCCAACTCCTGATGCACTGATCGTGGACTACATGATTGCAGCCAACAAGGGTTGCAATGAGATTGGACTCTTGCACCTCAAGGATTTCGATGTCTGAGTCGATGGCACGGTAGACTGCCTGTGTTGTTGTGGTTGCTGCTGGTCCCGCTTCGTTTGTACCGTCTGGCTGAGACGAGGGGTGCTGCAGCGACTCCAGGCATATGATGCACTGATCCGGTTCAGTCATTGTGGCAACAGTGGTAGTATCGCTTCAGGAGTGATGAATTCATAAAAATCGAGGTGAAGTATAGCCGAAATATGGCCTTTGGAGTGCACGAGGGTTCACACGTTCGTCTTCTTGTCGTGATTGCGTGATTGCGTACGTTTGTTTACAGCGTCTGTTGCCTTGTTGTCGGTCGTGGGCGGTCAAAAGGTGTCTAGTCGAGAGCCCCTCTGTGGTGATGGTGCTGAGGCGAGGACAGCTGGGTGCACGAATACACTACGGCTGGGCAGTTGCTGAAGAGTGGGAAGGGGAGAAAAGTGGAATGTGGGTAGGCGAGTTCGGTGTGTCCTGCGTCTGGCCGGAGAGGGACTGTCAGCTGGTTCGAAGGTGTTTCGCCGCTGCTGGGCCGGGGAGCCAAACAGTCAAAGACGACTTAAAAATAATAAGAGTAAAACAAAATGGCCAGTGTGGGGAGGGGGGATTCGCACTTCCGCTGGCGGCGCTTGTGTGAGGCGAGAGAATGACGGGAGAGCCTGAGGAGAGGAAAAAGCGCTTCGTTGGTGCTGCCACTGGGTGCTGCAGTGCTGATGCTGGAGGAGGTGCTGGAAGGGAACCTGAGGGGACTGGAATTGTAAAAGGGAAGGTTTGGAGGGACCCAAGCCCCGAAGCGGTTTTTTGCGAGCTAAACGCAGGTCTGCAGCTGGTCTCAACTGGGGCCAATCAACGGCCGGCTGGTGCAGCGGTGCGCCACGCTCCTTGCACCTCGCGAACGTGGTCCACTGGGCCAGACAGGGTGACAGGGACCTGCTGGGCCGCTCGTGGACATTCAACACCTGTACAGAGTACACCAAGAGTCCAACCAGCGGCAACCTACACCAGAGTGCCTGGCATACATTTGTGATCGGAGGAGGCAAGTCGAGGCACCGAGACGGGTCAGACTAGCCCACTAGGGCCGCTGCAAGAGCACAAACCCCTAAGGATCGAATGCAGGTATCAACGCCAGCCGGAGCATCTCAACTCTCTCCACCCGAAGTAGACAGAGCCAAGGTCCCTTAGTGACGAGACTTCCGTTAAGGGATGCTTGATGCTCGCCCTCCTCGGCAACCTCTCATTCGGACAAGGTAGGAAGATATGTGGTACGTACCTGACTTGGCCACAGAGCCCAGACAACGGCTGCTGGAGAGCTTGGGTATTTGCGTTGCGTCAAGGCTGCGTTTGCCGGCCTTCTCCTCACGGTTCCTAGCTCTCTGCTCCCCTCTTGTCTCTTGGCCACCCTCCAATGAGGTAGGTACGGAGCGACTGAAGTGCGCGAGTTGTGTCGCGAGGGAACGGGTGGGAAGGGGGAAGGTGGTAAGTGGGCGAGTCAAACACTCAATCAATGGGTTGGCTCGTGCGACGTCAGTTGGTCAGGTACCTTGGGACCAGCTGAGTGCAAGGTGTCGTTGCCGTGTGGAATTGGTAGCGTCTTATGTCGAGACGTCGTTGACTGAGAGTGAGGTGGGAGGCGTTTACGTCAGGCGCTCTTGTCAGGTGTAAAATCTACAACTGCTTTGAGGCGAGGTGAGGCAACGTAGAGAGGTGGTGTTCCCAGGTTGACACGCAGAGATGGCAATGCGAGCCCAGGTCGACGATAAGGGATGGTGGGAAAGGAGGAGGAGGAGGATAAGGACATGCAACGGCAGGACAAAGCAGTCGAGGGCGGCATCCGATGGCCGAAGAGGAAAAGGCGGGGCGCAGGGTGCGAAGATTCGGCGCTGGAATGGGATCAGGTCGACGGTGCAATATGAGTGCCATGTCCGAATCCAAAATGGGATTGCTCTCGTCACGAAAGTTTGGAGGAGCAGGCAGGGCCAGGGAAAGGAAAGGAAAGGGAAAGGGACTAGAGTACGCTGCTGTATCCGTAAAGCAAGGTACACGTGAGACCTTCGCGCCCCTCGTTTCTCGGAGGCGAACGAGATTGGTTGACGGGCCTGGCCTGCGTCAGGTTGCGACCCAAGCCCGAGTCCGTCTCTTCGTTGGTGTGCCCGAGCGAGTTGATGCTGTCGACGGCCGCTCCTCCCGGCTGCATTTGCTTTCGCCGTCCATTACCTGAGGAGACAAGGGAGCAAGAGAGCCGGCAATTTGCGGCGGATGCAGCGTCTTATACCCATGCGAAGTTGATTTCGTTAACTCGTTTATGACGGCAAACTCCCGCGAGCAAGACGGCCGCCAAAGCAAATTTGCTTAGTTGGGGTCCTCAGCCGGGGTTATGAGTCCCTCAACGTGCACCATGCTATTTTGAAAAATAGGGATGAGGTGAGATACCCAACTCGCCGACTTACATGGTACAACCTGTCGGTCTTTTCACCGCGACAGCCAGACCCCTCATTGGCCAGCTGCCCCCAGTTGTAGCCGCGTCTTGTAAGATCAGCGCACACCTGGATGACTCAACTTCTGAACCAATGTGGCATCCCATCGCCTGTAGCGTACTTATTCGCTTGTTATGGCGGACACTGTAAATGGAGACTCCGGTTCACCTCGAGAAGACAGTTCATTAGAAGCCTCGCAAGAGAGGGAACCTTGCAGGGACATCCGCCTTGGATACTGCCCAACGCAGGCATCCAGCGGGTCTTTCCTTGCCTTGATTTGGCCGCGGATGACTCTACACATCGGTCTCGTAATTCACAATTGCGTAGCCTTGTGGATGCCACTCATGACGGATAGTGCAAACCTCTGTTGAGTGGGCCGCTTCAACAATTGACCACGCGGCTACATGACGAGACCGATGACTGTGTCTATGCTAGCAAACTCCACACTCCCTCCGAATGACCTCAATACGCCATTCACCACTCGAAGCGAATCGTTTGGGCACATCGGTGGACACGTCTCAGAGCGAAGCGATCGGGAGGGGACGTTGCTGTACGTCAAGTTCTTTTCATTGCTGACCAAATGGTCCCTCTGGCAGCTGACCGAAGACCCGTTCCATTGTGGCCGTCGTCAGGATGTAGGCATAATATCCGGTTTTCCCATACACCCGCCCGAAAATGCAAATCAGAAGTCGTCCACCAATCCGTAACTCGTCCCTTAAACCTCGGCAATCTCCCTCAGACGACGGAGAGTCGAGCGCATGGCAGCGGCAGCGGGGGTGCTGTTGTATTTGGTTAGCCTCATCGCTTGATCATTTTCAAACCCAAACGTGACGAGACTCTCATCGGATGTGCACATACGAGACAGTGTAGGCACCGCCAGCAACGGTCTTCTTGCAGCCCTTGCAGTTCCAGATACCAGTGGAGTGGCGCTTGACGGTAGGCTTTCCGCAGAAGGTGCAGGTGTAGGTAGCGTGCTGGGAGATTTCCATCTTCTTCACCTGCTTACGCAGGGAAGCACCGTATCTGGTACCGTACTTGCCGGTCACTCCGACCTTCTGTATGGTTGTTAGTCATCTGTGGCCTAGAATTTACCAAGGCGTGATTCGTGGCTCCGTCAACGGCCCCGTCAAGGTTGTCTAGCAATGAGAATTTGAGCGTTCCGAGGTATGCTATCGAAGCGGAGAGAGAAGAGTTTTCGGGTGCGTTGAGTGGTATGTGTGTACCGGTGAGTGCTTTGCCAGCACCAATATGGTTTGCACAAGGAGCGACTCGACAATTCCGGAATATCGCCTTGCTTGGCTTCAAGGTTGTAGCAGAATGGCCATCGCACTCCATGTGATCGCATGATAGTCGTTCAGCTCGGCGCCGGGGCCAGTGTCGTTCGCTCGTCTCTCTCGTCCTCAACTCGATGGAAGCTCGGCTTTGCTGCGTAGACGATCTGCTCTCGTTGTCCTTCTCCCGACCCTGACGGGAACCCAGGAATCCACGCTTCACCTGCCATTGTCGCCAATGGGGAACTCGTGGTCAGGAGTCGCCCGCGGGGTAGGGAGAGAGGTTCGAGCCATGACGGGGAAGTCGACGACGCCAGTCCTCCAGGGGATAGGTGTAGAGCATTACGAACCTTCGTGCGCTTGGCCATTTTGTCGATGTGTTGGGGGAACGGGTTCGTTGACTTGAAGTGCGACGAGTGGTGATGTTTCCTCCCAGGGCGGTTGCTCAATAAAAGTTTTTGTGGTGGTGGTGGAATTTCAGGGCCGGCTCTGTGTGCGTGTGGAAAGAAGCACGGACCATTCACTGAAAACCTGCTGTGTGTGGGGTGCGGACCTGCCCTGAGTCCTGACGCAACTGGAAGGCCTTCGAAAAAAAAGAAGCGACATCCACGTGATCTTCCGCCTGACTGGAAAAACGCACTATCAGCCAAGTAGCATCGGCTGGGTGCTCAAACGAAGGGAAAGCCTTCAGCCAGGCCCGGGAGATCGGCGTCACAGCTGCCCGCTCGGCCCTTCTAAGCCGGATGTGGAAATCACAGCGTCCGGAAGGTCATCAGAAAACGCTTTGGCGCCGAGGCAGCGCGGGCCAAATGCCTTGAAGAGTTGATATCGCCGTTTGCTACATCACAAGGTTTGCGCTCTCGACGGCCGCAGTATGGGATGTGTTACCAATGGACCACGAGACGGACCTTTGTGCGCGATCATCATGCAATCTGTAAAGGGGTCGGACACCGGGTGCCACTTTTCGTGGCACGCTGAGATATGTAAAGATGGCCGACCGCGCATCACTTTGGCGTACGAAGGTGTCTAAGGCTTTCGCACCTTTAACTGCTGCAACTGTATTTTTACGTTCTTCCTTCACCAAACTCTGAGAAGTAATTACGTGAAACGATTTTCAAAAATGCCCTTCAAGCAGCATGATCGCCAATACGACTTGGTCGTCTTCGGTGCTACTGGTACGTATGAGACGAGGTATTGCAGTCGAACAAAACGAAGACAGATGCTAATGATATCTTTAGGATACACCGGGACGTTCGTGGCAGAACACATCGCAACGCATCTGCCAACCAATTTGAGATGGGCGGTTGCAGGTCGATCGGAGTCCAAACTTCGAGATCTTGTTGCCGAGTGCAAGAAGTTGAGTCCTGACAGATTGCAGCCGGGTGAGTAAAAGAAACTTATGTTATCACGAACGTTAGTTGAATGCCTGAATCCTGCCGGCTGTTCTCAAACCAACTGGCTGCCATGTACCCATCATCTCCAGTCGTTCGTGGGAACTGCTAGCATGGACTGAAGAAGGTCGAAAGCCACGTCGAGAGATTGTGACGGATAGATGAGGGGTCGAATCCTTTATGCAGCCTTGGCAGCCGACTAGCTCAACGTTGAGAATGCTGACTACAGGTTACAGAAATCGAAATGTGCAGCCTCAACGGTGAGGACCTTGTGGCACTCGTCAAAAAGACATACATTCTTATCACCACTGTCGGCCCTTACGCTCAGTATGGTGAGCATGCATTCAAGCTTGCGCCGAGAATGGCACTCATTATCTAGATGTCACCGGTGAGACGCCTTGGACTGGCACAATGATCAACAAGTACGAGAGAGTCGCGCAGGAAACGGGTGCGATGATGTTCCCGCAGATTGGAATCGAGTCAGCCCCGCCAGACCTCGTCACCTGGGCACTGGCGAAGCATGTCCGCGAGCAGCTCTCAGCCCAGACGGGTGCTGTGACGGTCTCTATCCACCAACTGGAGTAGGTCCTCCCATTCGCCGTCCTTGGCCCGGTGAAACAATGACAGAACATTGCTCTAACACCGAATCTTTGCGATAGTTCAGCTCCATCTGGCGGTACCCTGGCGACGGTTCTCGGCTTGTTCGAGTCATTCACCATCCAGCAAGTGAGGGAACAGCACAAGCCATATGCTCTCTCGCCCGTTCCGAACCGCAACAAGGTTCAACCGCAGACGTCCCTGCTGACCAAGTTGGTGGGATTGCGAAACGTCCCGAACCTGGGACTGATGACAACATCAATTGCTGGGATGACGGACACGCCCATCGTCCAAAGAACGTGGGGTCTCTTGGCAACGCTGCCTTCGCGGGAGAAGCAGTTCTACGGACCCAATTTCTCGTTCCGCGAGTACATGAGGGCCCAGGGCTATCTCCGGGGTGTTGCCATCCACTGGGGTCTCGCGTTCTTTGGCTTGCTGCTTGCCACTTTTGCGCCATTCCGAAAGCTAGCCAGAAAATTCGTTTATCAACCTGGCGAAGGGCCAAACAAGGAGCTGTCCAAAAAGGATAAGATTGAGTATCGTGGTATCGCCATTCCGGACAGTAAGCCCAAGACCGGGTATCCCAAGGCCTACTGCCGTGCGTGGTACAACGGCAGCATGTACTATTGTGAGTTCGTCCTTGTGTTGGCGTTGACGGACTACTGACATGTGGGACAGTGACGGCCATTTTGCTGGCTCAAGCTGCGTCGACGCTTTTGGAAGAGGACGTCGATCTACCTGGTGGTGTCTTTACTCCATCGTGCCTGGGACAGCCCTTTATCGACCGGCTGCAAGGGGTTGGATTCAACTTTGAGTTGAAGGTCCTTGACAACTAGCGACGGGACCCGGGAATTGGTGTGTCTTAAGGCTCGGTATTTCTGAGAGTGAGTTGATTCAGGCAATGTAACTGAAAGCATGTTCAGTAGTTGTTGTGAGAGGTAGAAACAAACCTGAATGTCGGTGTTGATTATAAGACTCGGGCGAAGACTAAAGTGAGTTACCAGCTTGCGCAAGCGAAAGTCACAGCTGTCAGCGGACACATTTAAGACGGAAGATGCAACCTCAATGACAGCTAGGGGAGCTTAAGATAGTCCAGGGGTTTCGCGTCTTTGTTGCATGGCACTTGCAGTTATAAAATCCCAGTCGGCAGGTGAGATGCAATTCAATGTTCCCACTGTGGAGTGTCGCCGGCGCGCTCGACCGACATAACCGAGCAGCGTTTGCTGTGGCCGGGTAATTAGCGCACCGAAAACAGCTTTCCCCGCAAAATTAGAAGCCCACAGCTGAGCCAGGCCCTGGGAGGCTCCCCCAATTCGTGAAAACTGAGGACGTCATCAGACATGGTGCAAATCCAGCACACGTCCGGACCCATCAAGCATTGTCGCTCCCACGTCCATACATGCTGTAATGACCTTTTTCCAGACACCGTCAAGCTAAGGAAGAGGACTACCACGATACAACCCGTTGCGACATGCGTTAACACGGCCGACGAGATCATCTTCAATTACCTGAGACGCACGAATTTTCCGAGCTTTTTCGATTTTTTTCTTTTCGTTTTGTGATACCCCCTTGAGCCGAAGGAGAAGAAAAAGAAGAAAGCTTTTTTGAGGATGGACCAGACAACAATAGTCGGCTCGGCTTCGGCCACCGAAAACACGCCACTGCTTCCAACGACAGAAGTCCGCCCGAAATCGTCGCGTACCGTCACCTTCAACCCGAATCCCGTCTCCAAGACGATAGAGCCCGAGCCAGACTTCCAGCGATCCAAGACGAGCCATGGCCACACATTGTCAACGAGTCCCGGACAGAGCTCTGCGCTGGCTTCCATCAACAACAAGCTGCGGAGGAGGAACAGCCATGGAGCCGTGCCGAGTCATATACCGCCGCAAATGGTCCCCAAGATCGGCCCGCAACGAAGCACGAAGAATGCGCAGAAGCTGAAGCTGCTGCCCAATCCCGAGCTCAACGAAGAGAGCCCCGACGAGGAGAGTGGTAGGGACGTGTACTCGCAGTATACCCGTATCAAGGATCCCACGGCGCGTAGAGATGCCGCGCGGTTAGGCAAGGCGGACCGCGACCGATTGCCGAGAGTGACGGCGTATTGCACGGCGAACAAATACCAGATGGAGGGACTCATGCGTTTCCTCAAGGGTCGAGGAAAGTCGAGGGGTGCCACCCCTAAGTTGATCGACGAGTGCATCTACTCAGCATACGACTACAGCAAGACTGTCGAGAACAGGTATGACCGCAGAGTAGGCGCTCAGCCTGACCCGGTCCAGGCGTACGAGAGGCGGCACTCGACAGGTGACTTCTCAGACAACGGCTTCACTCGGGATAACCTTATCAACCTACAGTCGGAAGGCCGTCACGACTCTGGTTTCGTTGATGGTTTCGACGGTGGCAATGACGAACACGCCCTCGTCGAGACCAACCCGGACTTCGACACCCAGATCCATACCCCCGAAGTCTTCCTTTTCGACTATGGTGTTGTTGTGATATGGGGCATGACCCTGGCTCAGGAGCAGAGGTTTCTCAAGGAGATTGCCAAGTTCGAGACAGAAAAGCTGTCGCCGGATGATGTCGAAACGGAGCATTTTAACTTTTACTACACACGGGAGTATCAGGCGCGTATCTACAATGACTTCATCACGCTGCGGGACAAGCGGAACTACATGACCAAGCTGGCCATCTCCCATGCATTGGCACAGAGTGTAAAGGTGGGAGTCTCTCTCACTAGCATTGCAACGTTTTCTAAATCGCTGACGCTGGCAGACATCCCTATTTGAAGAATTGATCGCTTCAACAGTCGACACATGTAAAGACATCCCTACGCAGATCGCGCTGACAGGCAAGATCGCCCTAAGCCGTACGCAAATCAACATGCAGATCGGCGAGCTCTTCATCCTACGCATTAATATCCATCTCAACGGTTCGGTTCTCGACACACCAGAGCTGTTTTGGGTTGAGCCGCAACTCGAGCCGGTGTACCAGGCCGTCCGAAGTTATCTGGAGATGGACCAACGAGTCGGTCTCCTGAACGAGCGTCTGGATGTCATCGCAGATTTGCTGGCTGTTCTCAAGGACCAGCTTAGTCACGGACACGGCGAAAAGTTGGAGTGGATTGGTGAGTTGCCTCCTTCCAGGAGATTTGATGACTTTGCTAACAACTGTACAGTAATTGTACTCATTGCGGCCGAAATTGTCGTCGCAGCCATTAATATCGTGGTGGATTTGTATGCATCGGATTAGTAACATGTACTGTATGCATAGGTTAGGGCTATCTTTTAGCAGCGGTTCGTCACAGGCGGGAAAAGCTCAGCGATCGGAGGTAATTCACAATCAAGGCACACAGAACACTCGGGAGTTCCTTCACGTGGCACAGTAGAGAAAGAGCTTCACAGCGCCGAGCACGCAGCAGAGGGGGTAAACAATCAGCTGCAATATCTCCATTCCCGGAAGTAGATTATGGTGGCTTGTATTGTACAAATAAACAAGGAATTTTCTACCCGCAAAGCCCCCAACGCCTGAACCTGTCTTAACACGCATCATGCGCCGAGCCGCATCAGTCATCCGCCTTGTCATCCTTGTCATCCGCAGCCGGGGTGTCCTCCGGCTGCTCCTCAGTGTCGTAATTGCCCATCTCTATATCTTCATCTTGTGATGCCGCCGGCGCCGCCTCTGGTGACTTCTCGCGATCCTCCTCCTCCTCTTCCTCCTCCTCCTCCTCCTTGGACTCGGCACTCTTGCTCTTTGCCGCGAAGGCGTCCTTGTCCTTCTGGTACTTGGCCATCTCCTCCTCGGAGCGTGTCTGGAAGTCCTCCTTCTCGCCTTCTGGCAGGTCCTTCCAGCCACGGGCGAGCTCCTCGTCGATGTTGACGTCGGCGTCGTCCTTGTGCTTCTCCTCGAGAGCTGGCCGCGTGTCGGCGCAGTACAGCTCGAACGCGTTCCCGGGGCGCTTGGGCGGCTTCGCAACACCGTTGGTGCGCAACGACACCTGCGTGTCGCCGCCCTGAGTCGCGTCACCGCCCTGGGTGTGGGAGAAGGTCTCGGAACTGGGCGAGATGGTTGCGGCGGTCTGGCTGAGCGGCCTGGAGTTGGCCTTGGCGGCGGAGTCGATCTCAGCAAGAACCGAGGGCTTGCGGTGACCGCGCTTCGTACGCAAAGGCTTTTCTTGCGGCTGAGATGGTGTCAGCAACCTGCTTTGTCGTCGAGGTGGGCTTGGCGGAGGGCCTACAGTCGGTGGCGGGCTCGGGCTGCCGTCTGAATCCTCCACGTTGGTGCTTGTTCTCTTAGCCAGCTGCTCCAGCAAGAAGGCTCTCTCCATCCGTAGCTTCTCAATCTGTCGTCTGATCCGGGCGAGACGGACGCGGGTCGCGTCATTTTCCTCCTCAACCTCGCCGGTGCGCTGCTTGAGCTGGACGCATTTTCTCCGGTAGGCCTCTTCGACGGAAGGAGGGAGGGAAGGGGGGATTGCTGAGAGATCGATCGCGGGGGGATTAGCTCGAATGATCTTTTTGGGAGGCATTGTGCGAATGATCTGGGGTAATTCGTGTGGGAGAGGGAGCGAAAATTGGCTTTTTTCCGGGCAAGGTAGGGGAATGAGTTGCGATGAGATGGGGTTCGCGGCGGATGTCAAGCGGAGCTTTGCGAGGGTGGTAGGTTGTTCGATTTCAAGGGAGTCACCAACGTACCGGATTGCGGAGCCATTACGTATCTTTCAGGAGGGTGTTGGTGATGCTGAGCGCGCCAGAGAACGAAAAATTGAGTTGAGGCTTAAATACGACGCGGATCTGACGGTTGGAGGAAGGAATCGGGTGGTGAGAGCCTGTCTAGAACGTGAGATGGGTGATTATCGTTGGGAAACCAACAAGCAACCTGGACCGCGCCAGCTGGGAAGTGCGAGGCTGGCAGCTGCTGTCTGACACACTGGACAGCAAGGAACCTGAAAAGCAGGGGGTCCAGTGTTCTGTCCGGGAGGCAGGCACTGGAACCACCCCCAAAATTTAGAAAGCACCAGATGCGCCGGATCGGAACAATGGCTCGCCTGCAGCGTCTTGATTGGTCATCCCCGGTACCAACCCACCAAGGCTGCAGCAATACGCTCCCGCACCTGCACCCAGACTTTTTTTCGAGGCCTGGAGGAAGAGGAGCTCCCGTAACCACATCATCAACACACAGGGTATACATTGCGCTGTTGTTTTTGAGCCTCACGACTGAAAACGCCCCGGTAATCGAAGCGTACCAGATCGTCGGTTCATCATGTCTCTCAATATCCCCAACGCGCCGAACGCGAACCTTTTCAAGCAGGGGTACAACAAGTGAGTCCCCCCTCCTATCTGAAGCTCCCCGCCTTGTTGCCCGTCACCGACTGACCCCTCGTACCAGCTACGATTCCGAAGATGGAGCCGTCCTGCGTAACATCGACGCCTGCCGGGCCATCTCCTCCACCGTCCAGACATCGCTAGGCCCCTACGGCCGCAACAAGATTGTCATCAACCACCTCCAGAAGATGATCCTCACCTCAGACGCCGCTACCATCCTCAGAGAACTCGATGTCGTCCACCCAGCGGCCAAGCTCCTGGTCATGGCCAGTCAACAGCAAGAGGCGGAGATGGGCGACGCTACCAACCTGGTTATCGTCCTCGCTGGCGAGCTGCTGAAGAAGGCGGAGGACCTGCTGCGTATGGGTTTGAAGACGTCAGATATCGTCACTGGTTACGAGCGGGCACAAAAGTTCGCCCTCGAGACGCTGGACGAACTCTCCGTCGACAAGGTGGAGGACATCCGGTCTCAGGAGGAGCTCAGCAAGGCCATCCGCACTGTCGTCGCCAGCAAGCAGAACGGCAGCGAGGATTTTCTGGCTGACCTCGTTGCCGAGGCCGTTCTGGCCGTGCTGCCCAAGAACCCCGTCGGCTTCAACGTCGACAACATCAGAGTAGTCAAGATCATGGGCGGTGCCTTGGAGCAAAGTCGTGTGGTCAAGGGTATGGTCTTTCCCAAGGAGCCCGATGGATCGATCAAGAAGGCACAGCGTGCCAAGGTTGGAGTCTTCTCCTGCCCTATCGACACCTCCCAGACCGAGACCAAGGGCACCGTCCTCCTTCACAACGCTAAGGAGATGATGGACTTCACCAAGGGCGAGGAGTCGCAGCTTGAGGCCGCCATCAAGGAGCTCCACGATGTCGGTATTAGAGTAGTTGTTGCTGGCTCCACGGTGGGCGACCTGGCTCTCCACTACCTCAACAGATTCGGCATCCTGGTCATCAAGATTCTCAGCAAGTTCGAGCTGCGCAGAATCTGCAGAGTGGTCGGAGCCACCCCTCTTGCCCGGTTAGGCGCACCTATGCCGGATGAGATGGGTTCTATCGACGTCGTCGAGACACTCGAGATTGGTGGGGACCGTGTCACCGTGTTCAGACAAGAAAACGAGGCTACAAGAACAGCGACATTGGTCCTGAGAGGAGCCACTCAGAACCATCTGGATGACGTCGAGCGCGCTGTCGACGACGGTGTCAACGTCGTCAAGGCCATCACCAGAGACCCCCGCCTCGTGCCCGGTGCGGGTGCCACCGAGATCCAGCTTGTCGAGAGGCTGAACGCTCTCGGCGAGAAGACCCCCGGTCTGTCGCAGTACGCCATCCGAAAGTACGGCGAGGCCTTCGAGGTCATCCCCAGAACCATCGCGGAGAGTGCCGGTCTGGACGCTACGGAGGTTCTGAGCAGACTGTACATGGCCCACCATAAGAAGGACGACTGGGCCACTGGTGTCGATATCGAGGTAAGAACTGCATGTACAAGATTTTCAAGGTTATGATGCTGACTGGAGTAGAACGATGACGGCTCCGGTACCCTTGACGCCCGTGACGAGGGCATCCTGGACCTGTTGGTCTCCAAGTCCTGGGCTATCAAGCTCGCAACTGAGGCGGCCCGGACTGTTCTGTCAGTCGACCAGATTATTGTGGCTCGTCGGGCCGGTGGCCCCAAGCCTCCCGGTCCCAACCCTAACTGGGACGAGGACTAAATGGGGAAAA